>OZ026615.1:69415608-69573108 GCA_964020975.1 Hermodice carunculata | reverse complement strand
TTTTTAAACAAATCATCGCACAGAATAAAGCACAACAATGCTCTGTATGTCTCTCTCTCTCTCTCTCTCTCTCTCTCTTTCTCTCTCCTCTCTCTCTCTCTCTCTCTCTCTCTCTCTCTCTCTCTCTCTCTCTCTCTCTCTCGGGGCATATATGCCGATAACGTATTGGTTTCACGTTAAAACTCTTATAGTAAATGCATAATTTGTGGTCAAACATCACAATTTTTAGGAGAAAAACGTCTGTGCATTTAATGACCTTGGAGTTTCCAGATTTTGATAGACCTTCATGAATGGCATTTATGACGTTGGGAAGTGTTCCTGCAAGCAAAGATTCAACATCATTTTGAGGAATTGATAGCAACAAGAATAATTACTATCTCACCTACTGCACCAGATGAACAGCTGAAAGGTTCTTATGCCTTAACTTCAACGACTGCTTCAGTGGACAATGTCCCTTTATAATAAAAGAAATAGCTTGTTATTTTAGTGTTGATAAATATAATGGTATTGCAAGATTGGAAATGCATATATATATATATATATATATATATATATATATATATATATATATATATATATATATATATATATATATATATATATGTCATTGAGAAGGCTATGCTGAACGTGGTGTAAGTTAGGGAATGTGGATTCCAGGATTCCAGTGTTAAGCCTAGGCTCACCAATTCGTTTTTCCTCTGATCGTCCCGAGGACATAGTGTTTCGGTATTTTACTTGCCAACTATTATTACTCATTCATCCATCCAATAAAATCATGTTTGAAGAAACAAAATTTTCTTGCCTCAGGACAATTGCGTTGATATTTTCACTTGCCTGGTGGGAATTTCACTTGTTCTGTTCTGTTGACATGCGCATTGGTGAGTCTAGCTCCTCGTATGGAAGTTAATTGAGTACACAGGTACGACTGAGAAAGTTAAAAGGTGCCAAATTACATGCCAGATCTATGCATGAAGGTGCTTCTAAAAATGTAGGTGACGGACGTCAGTCACTTGGGTCCACCATTCCTGATAGAGAATAAACTGACTCAATTCTTGGCTTTGGATTGGTGAGCATCACCTTACCCTGTTCAGCAAAACCTTTGTCAATGTAGCATGCTTTGGTATAATTGCTACGCCTTGTATAAATATCTGTTCTAAAGGGATGTTTTTATATAGGGTCAACAACACCTATAGAATACGGTTCTTTCAACCAGCGACATTTTACAGTGACGAATATACTGAATGCATAACAAGTTAAACTATCCATCATTTGGTGTAAGGGGCACATAAAGGTAAACTATATAATACATCAAGAGATACCGAACAGGCATCATGAATAACTGGCAGATACACAGAACAAAGGTGGAAAGGTGGAACTTATCATCCAAATATGAGTGATATATATAAATATATATATATATATATATATATATATATATATATATATATATATAAATATATATCACATATACATACATATATATATGTGTGTGTGTGTGTGTGTGTTTTAATGACACTATACTTGGTTTTGTCTTTGATTTATAATTATTTGCTATTTAAGCTAAACATTCCTTCACCGATTACGCTTTGTTTGGTTAGTCTTGTTTGTAGCATTTGAATACATAATGTACTGCAGTAGAACACCCTCTAAATTTGAAGGTTTTTTTAGGACACATGATATATTCTCAGAGAGCAAGATGAAAAGTCATCGGAAGTATGGAAATAGCAAAAATGCAGACGATTCGTGCTTTCCATTCGCAGTCCTATATGTTTGAAGCAGGTCAAAAGAGGTCATTTTGGAAGCTATGTTTTTTCAGTTCAACCTGTCAGTTTGCGGTTGTCGCAATCATTACTTATGAAACACGCGACCCCGCTAGTAGACATCGATCATCTGTCATGCCTCATACAACAGTTAGATGTGCAAAATATACTTATGCTCCATACCGACTAGGAGATATCTGCTTCCTTTTCTATTTTAAAATCTAAAGATTCGGTTGAAGACGTGGCGGGGACCAGAAACGAGTTGTTTGCAGCCCAACTTTTGCTGATTCATTTTCATAATAACTTGTTTTAATGCTGAAACAATTATTCAGATTCAGATTCATTTTATGCGACATAGAAGTGAATACATTGGACACATTTTGGTAATTGCACAAAAACATATATGACAAAAACAGGATAGATAATAGTAAGAATGGAATTACCTTGCAAAAAAATTGTAGTCAGGATGACCCTGCTGAAGATGAAAAACACCCGCTTCCGCAAGGGCCACGTAGGAAAAGTTGACTTGTAAGTTACACCTTATTTCCTCAGAGCTTTGGTCCATTACAGAAAGAAACTCCGGCATTAATATACAAGATTACAGGTATAATTATGAAGTGTTATTACAGACAAAGCAATCAACAATGGAGCAAATTTCAATATATGAGACAAGTGTGTGACATGAAATCTCACATATCATCTCACTTTTTATACTATAATTTTATTATTTAGTCATTTTGAAGCTTAAAATGTGACATAACAAAATCTGCATTCATAATATGTTATGTTGCATATTTCTCTGGTGGCAGATGTGTTTACCTCCTAAGTTAAACGTGTGTTGCAGGAAAATTTGTCAGAGACCATAAGTTCTTGGCATAAGTTCAAGCACATAATTTCTCCTGAAACCGTATGCCATGGACGTTGGCCAAGGTTGGAGTAAGGAACAAGTATGACATGTTTTTTGTAATCAACTGATAGGTCAAAGTCTTGTTAAGTTTCAAACCTTTCCTATACTACAAGAAAAATCATTACTGTAGCAACATGGTGTCTGGTTTCCTGAAAATTTCGGGCGGCAGGTAATAAATTCCCCATAACTGGCACTGGTAGTTGTTGTATACTATAATTATGTTCGACACGTAGTAATTTCACGTTTAGTGCTTTTAAGCACACATGAAAGCCGTTCACCAATTTGGTCTGGTCAGCTTTAACTTTGTTTTATCAGAGATGGGCTGTGTTGTCAACCATATTTGAAGATATCCAGGAACTAAACGTATTTGAATATTAATATCCCGCCTATTCACTACTGCTCAGGTCCAAGATAAACCCCCTCCAACATCACTTAGCATCACTGCCTCTAAGTGTAGGACTGTATTTATTAAGTCCTTATTCAACGGAACTTTCTTTCCATTGCATATGGACAGACAGCTGAAGGCTTGGGATGGGAAAACCGGGACCCACTGACTAGTCAGGAGAGCTCAAAATATTTCAAAAGTGTGATATAAACCAAAGAATAGTATCAAACAGCAACAGCAATATTTTATGAAAGGGTCATAAATGACAGTTGCTGATACACTTTCCTCGGTAAAATGTGCCATTCTATGTTTCTCACAACAAAAGAGCGATTATATATAAAAGGGGAAAGATGCCATCCCTTGCTGTATTAATGGCCGCACTATTAATCATAATTCCATGACAAACAAAACGGAAAGCAACTATGCAAATTTTCCATATTAATTTGAGTACTTCATTCTATACAAAGTTGGTAAGGCCTCGATCAATGGTTTTTAGATTGCCGTGGAAGTCGCAACGCAGCTTCGACACAAGTTACCAGGCAACGCAAAATCCATTGACTTCAGACTGAGCATGTTGGTACTTGAATGACAGCTTTTTTTGAGACCTTTGGATGTGGAATCTCCACTGAAATGTAGGCATACGTTTGGGAAAATCGAGTATTGGCATGGGCTGACTTAAATCATACAGATGAAACTTTCATTTATCCTTAATCCAGGAGACCAGCAGCCTAGCTATTTTCAAAATGTGTTGCTGAAACTGACTAACACTGAAATGGTCTTTCTTTTGGATAAAGAGAACATTCACCATCGGCACGGTGACATCGGGTTCTAAGCGGCATGTTTTGAGCAACTATCTGGCAATATTCCAGTCGAAGGGTACGTTCTTACTCACAAATCTACGTTGACTGTATACAAATTGTACCTCCCTGAGGTATGGAAATATCAATAAGTGATTGCGCGTCGGAAGCTGCTGATATCGAACGTTATCTCATTGCAATTTTTGACTTGACACTTACAACCAAATCCTTAGTTTTTCACGTATTCCAATTTCGTTCATACATTTTCGTTATTTGAGCCATGCTCTAAACAAGCGATACCAGAGGGACCTGTCACTTGTCGTAAACTCACTATTTCAAACAGAGCATCTAGTCATCACAGATCAATGGACTGTATTCGATTTAAAGCCATATATTGTCCGTATATAGAGTCTTCCGGGGCCGCTAATGATGGTTGATCTGCTATATGAGAGAAATAAAATCTCTTAAATACATGGAGTAATTGAGAAGATTTATGAGGTTGTTCTTTTGCTTCTCACCTGTCGTCGCATGAAAACAAGAGGCTACAGGCATGATTCATCCGGATGTGTGCAGCGTATAAATATTGTGAGCTATTACTACATTTGTGACCCTAGGTAAAAAGATAGATGAGCAACTCTCAGAGGTCAGACGAGGCGCACGTGAATTAATTTACGCGTTAAATAGGCGAAACAAGGAGGTCGCTAAGTTACACAATTTTATCATCTCAGAAAACAATGGTGAGGCAGGTGCCCACCTCCCAGACTGTCCCTTAACCAGTGCTTTTGCAATGCAAGTGGTGACCCTTCAGAATGGGTGGTATACGTGAGGCATTCGCTCAGGTGCTCAAAAATTTCTCACATTTCGAGATTGGATCCTTGTATGGGATTATTAAAAGCTTAACCTCAGTATCCTCACTTGTAACCTCATAACTGTCTGGATGTTTCCTTCGTATGGACATAAATGCTCGTGTAGTGAGATTCATATCAATTTATATAACATGTGCATTCTGCCCAGTATCGGTATCACGGACATTTATTTGCATTGCAACCTTTCCTTATCCAATATCAAGGCTTCCAAGGTGTATTTGCTCAGCTTTGCTTTTCGGGTCACAATCTCAATCAGACGTATGGCTGTTCTCTTCCAGAGCCATATGATACATATGGCTTCGCTCAAAAAATGGTTTCCCTGAAGAGCGCCGCCGCGAAACGTCGAATCTCTAGTTATGACAATTATCGCTGACCAAGCTGTCATTTTCCTAAATCTAATTTTATTCCGCGCCTCACCATGTTGTATTTCATGACTGACAGTTCAATCTGGAGATAGATAGGTGATATATCACCAAGAGCGGTACTTTTTATTCCTTGTAAAGGAAAACCAGGAAATAAGCTGGGCCATGTGATAATTTTGTCCAGATTGTGGAATCCTACATGATGGTATTTTTCACGTTTTTTATATAGTGTTTCCGACAAATAGCAAAATCTGTGGTCTTCGTTGTTAAAGCTGTCAGTCAAATCTTCATTTTAATAGCTTTTGATGAAAAAGAGGCGACATTTATTGAGCAAGATAGCTTTTCCTAACTAAGACACAAACAGATCACGTCCCTAATTGCTTTTAGACAAGACTAATCTAACATTCATACTGACACTGTCAGCAAAGGTTATAACAGCGGGACATATTGCATCTGATTAAATATATTTCCTACCGTTCACGCCTAAAGGCCGGGGAAACTTCAGATTACAGAGCTGTTGTCAAACTGGGCTTCTATGCCAACCCAACGAATGATAATTTGATCTATCGCAATGTTCGGCAGCCTAGAGCACCAAGTGATATATTCCATTTTGTATCTAGATGACGCGATATTAATTTTACGGACAGCGTTTACCAAGGCCCCATTTGTCTGAATCAGATCTGGAGGGAAAGCCTTAATTTGAGCTTGTGTCCACAAGTTTTTGTAAAGTACAACAGAGTGTTCTTATTTTCATACTTGGGTCGCAGTCTACTGTGGTTCAGGCAGATTTAATGAAGCTATGTTCAAATGTCGGTAAAAGAGTTTTCCTTACCGCTTATAACGGTTCGTGTGTTATTATATCTTTGAAACTACTATTTATGTGTGTCCAGCCAAATGGCTGTGAGTGAATGTTAAAAGTGGACTACAGCTCTCAAATATGCTGTCAATTCACCCTATATATCATAGCACTGAAACTTTAGAGTATTCCACATAAAATTATGAAATTTACCAGCAATGTCGTGGTTCATTTTGTTTGGAAATTTATAATGACATATAATAGGTGTAAATAAAGAGATATATAAGGCAGGCATCTTCTTTGTAGGTTTAAGTATGATACCAATTACTTCAACGTCTTTGCACAAGGTTGAAAAGCAACATTATTACGTGGTTGGGATAACGACAATACTATGTAACAATTTGACACTCCAAGGGTATTTTGTGTAAAAGATCTATGGATATGTGTACATGTTTCATGATTTTTTAACTTGTTATTTTTGTTAAGTTTGATATAGTACCAATATGATATCATTATTCGGTATCAGTTTTTCTGAAAACTATTTTTGTTTTCGTGGATGTTTTCCGTGCCTGTTATTGTGCTTCTGCACTACATATATATATATATATATATATATATATATATATATATATATATATATATATATATATATATATATATATATATATATATATAAATATATATATATATTTGGTCGCAAAAGCCAAAATCAGCTACAGGCTTTCAAAAATATTAAGCTTTTAGTACATTCACTCTAGATATCTAAATGTGAATAATTCACAGGTACATAGACTTTCACTCCTGGTGGTACGCAATTTGGCTCTCATGAGTTTAACACGCCTGTTTATCTATCTATCTATCTATCTATCTATCTATCTATCTATCTATCTATCTGTCTGTCTGTCTGTCTGTCTGTCTGTCTGTCTGTCTGTCTGTCTGTCTGTCTGTCTGTCTGTCTGTCCGTCCGTCCGTCCGTCCGTCCGTCCGTCCGTCCATCCATCCATCCGTCCGTCTGTCTGTCTGTCTGTCTGTCTATCTATCGGTCCGTCTGCCAGTCTGTCTGTCTGTCTGTACATTGAAAGCAGGTTTGTTTAACTCAACAGAGCCGCCACCAATCTGGGCACCACCAGAACTAAAGCTTCGCCTGTGTCTTGTCTTATTTGCATGCAGATGTACACACGCCATACATGCGTGTGTTATGTATATAGAATGCGTAAATGATCAAAAGGAAATTGAGTGTTACAAATCCAGTTAGACAGCTGCTGATTTGTTCATATTTCGGCTGCTGATGGCAATCCAGTTATATTCTTGGTGCTTAATAACGTAGAACAGGCATTACGTCAGGAATAATGTTACGATACGTCATAGATATCGTAGTTCTGCGTCTGAGATACGAGGAAAGGGGAAGAGCCTCTATTTTACAATTTCTGTCGTGTAAAAAGAGTTCCCTATCGGAAGTATTTGATAACAGTGATTGCTCTGTGTATGCTGATGTGCAAATACAGGAATCAATTGATTAGACAGTGAAATTTGCTTTAAGCATGACAGTTGAATGACAGGTTAATGATCTTGCGTATCGGCTCGTTCAATAAAAATGTGATGGCGATTCTTCTGACTTCAGATAAAGTATACGCTCAGGAGACTGAGTCAACAGCTGCCTCGGTGTCTGCTTTAGGTGCATTGCACACAGAAAGGACCAAGCAAAGTTGTCCAGGTTCAATCGATCATTTTACATTTTACTTCGCTCTTTTGCTTTGCAAGTTTGTTACAACACTGGCGACTCGTAGCTTGCCTAACTTTACTTGACCTTCAACGATATCTAGACACGGTGGACCCGTCATGTTGATCGCAATGTAAACTTTGAACTTAACATTCTGTCAACATGTAATGGTCACTGGTAGATAGTTGCATAAAAACAACACATATTGCTATATTTACATGACACAACATACCAAGTACTGCTTTGCAAACTACTTGAGCTACTTCACTGTCGATCACTGGCTATGTTCATCAGAATCCAGGTCCTAACTGCATAAATCCCAGTGGATTGTGTGGGAAAGGGGTTCACGTTTACCAGATAGCTATCTGACGTAAGTTTTGTAATGGGAAATGTGCTTCTTATCAAACGGTGGAGTATTACCACGCAGTACAGAGTGAAGAATTGTAGCATTGTAATAAATGTGCTTTGTATAAGCTTTATGTTTTTTTTTTTTTGTTGTTTGATGGCTCATTTTCAAGATAATCATCGGTCTACACCGGTTCATAGAGATCAATACGATACTACTGTACATGACGGCCTTTTAAAATGAAGCTAGCAATGAACACTGCAACTGATTTGACAGAAAGGATCTGTATTTGACGCCCTGGAATACGAAATCTATTATACTCAAACTGTTAAAACTAAAATCTCGTGCTTCTAAGACTTAGGCAGCAGTGATCAGTGCAGTAAAAAAAAAAAGAAGACAGATAGATGATTGGACGAGTCAAATGGAAGCAAGCATCAACCGAGAGTGCTTACTCCATAGGACAGAACCAGAAACAGAAGTAGAATTGGCGTAAACATTAGAGCAGATTTAGTAACTCAGCCCCAGGACACATTTCAACTATGATCAGATGGCAGTTCACTGAGTTGAGTCCTTACTTTAAACCTATTATTACGGACACCTGTTACTGCCCACCCGAAGCACGTTTCCTTGAATTGAACTTTGCTAGTGTAAGTTGAGACTGTGAACTATATGTAGTCTGTGATACAAATTCTTGTTTTTCACGCTAGAACACAGGCTTTTTAAAGCATTTAAGTCTACCTTAGATTTTTGTTCACTTTCCCTCAATGTATGGACATTTATACGAGAGCTACCAGCACTTCAGAATCTATACTGGATTACATAGCCAGTAAAAGTACTGGAAGAATTGTGTCAACTTGGCAGTTTTTATAGGGTCGAGTCATAAATTTTGTATGTACTGTACTCATAAGGGGACCAGAGGCCAAGTGAACCCGCACAAAAATACATGTCAGATTAGTATTACAGTAAAGAATTCCTGGAATACAAACTGCGTCAAATAAACTGGTCACACACTGTAAAAGACACTTGAGCTGAGTCAGCTAAGAGGGTTTTTTTTCAAATAGTTTTTGTTATTTTGCAACATTGTTTATAGAACTACTTTGCTTATAGAATCACTCAATCTATTGTTCAGTTTAGAAAGGTATAGAAGATTCTACATCTGCTTAATTTTGTTCCCATATTCCACTTAATTCAAAATAATAGTTAAAATAGACCAAATAAAAGAAATGAGATTCAAATCAAGAAGAGAAGCCTGTATGTTTAATTAGTGAAATATTGGAACATAATTAAGGAGATACAGAACAGTCTATACCCCTCTAAACTAAACACTAGATTAAGTGAGATCTAAAAGAAAATTAGTTCTATAAAAAATATTGTATAATAAGAATTACAAATAAAAAAATCTCAATCAAAATAAAAATAAAAATGAAAACAAAACAACAGCAACTAGCACTTGAAATGTTTAGAATATGATAGAAAATCTGAAACTCACTTGTAAATTAGTTTTGGGAATAAATGGCCGAATCTGCTTTGAATCAGAAAGAGCTGCAAATCATTTTAATCGGCTATAATCAATTAAGAGTAGCAGAAAAGGCTGTAAATAGGCTGGACGTACTCAACGTGCGCAGAGGATAGCCGTTTACCCTCCTTTCTCAAATTATTTTGATACACACTCCTTCCCTTTCCTACCCTATTTGATACAACCTCCACAGCGTTTCAACATTATCACAATGACATCTGCCCACCGAAATTTAAGTGACAATGTGTAAGTGGTGATTTCGCATTCAAGGTCAAGGCTTGAAAACATACATTCCAGATTGTCAAGAGATAATGAAAGTATTCTTAGGAAAAACACGACCCATATCATTAACATTTCGGTTTCAACAAAGAGTATATCCTTATTTCAAAGATCGGGCAGTGTGGAACCCTCACGTGAAAAGAACAAGAAACGGGAAGTTCGCTACTATAAAGCTAAGATTCTCAGAGGAGCTCTTTCCAGCGACTTGAATCAGCAACACAATGTACTGCATTGTTTTTAAATCAGGATTTAGAGGCTGCTGTTGACCTGACACGTGATTAATTAGTATAATTGATTGTATGAGATCTGAAACTTCTAACGGAAATTTAATTAATTAATTATGCTCGGTCATGCTAGATATATATTAAAAATGTGACACCAGAGACCATAACGTCCTGTGTAGTAACCTTCAGGTCAAATCAATTGATTGGCGCAGATCTAGCTTGGAAAATCAAAAACAAGTTGTAGTTGATGGGATGAATCGCTGCCCATAATTATACATTGTGGTGGCCTCTAAGCTAGCATTTTGGGACCACTGGTCTTCTTTTATATCAACGGCATGCTCACCAGTGTTCGTTATACGCATTTACTCTTTGCAGATGATGCTCTGTTAGTTTCATGTTAACACGGATGTGCCATTTTTCCAAACCACCGCATGAATTCAAATTCTGCATTTATTAATTGAATAAATTATGTGTATATCTAATCAAAACAGAAGCCATGCTGTTGTGTTCAAATGTAAAAGGTAAAGGGCATCAATGCAATGACACAAGAGCAGTGCTCACCTATTTTGGTGCAATACCAGATGAATGCTACCTGGAAAGTCCATGGTCAACAACAGCATCAAAAATGCAGTTAAAGGCTAGCATTTATCTATAGAAACGCAACCTCCCTCAATCGAAAGGTATGAAAACACTTTCTTCATCGCTCAATGGATGTCATTTCGGCTCTTCTTCCAATTGGTATTTCGATTTTACTCAATTATTAAAGTAACGTTGCAAATTACCAAAAACGAAATTGTCGGGGTTTTTTTTCAACATGGACTATGAAGATCATATTGGACAGAAGACACTGGACAGCACAGGTGGTTTAATGTAACGGATAGTCAAGCATTTGGTGAATCATGTTTTCAAAGTCTTTAACAAAGAGTACCGGCAATGATTACTTCTGGTAATTGAAAAAAAAACATCTTGCATACGAAGAGTCTCATCGTTATATCCCTTGGAAGCAACCGAACATCCATTAATCGCTAGCGATGTTAACTGCATTCTCTGATGCGGATTCTGAAACAGAGTATCTTCATACATGCCAGAGGAAACAAATTTCTCATTCATTATTCCGGTATGATGCTGAAAATAATGGAATAATTGGAGTTTAAAAGTTGAATTATTCCTTTGTAGCGGGAGTACATTGAATCAGATTCCATTTATGCGGATCCGTTTTGCTCTTTGAGAACGAGTGCCTTTTAAAAGCCATAAGTATGCTTATTTTACAATTGTGATGGTTTTGATGTATATGAGAACCGGTGCGATTGCTTTCGTGTATATCATATATTACCAGTACTGTACTTTAATGTGTTTAAGAAGTTACAAACACGCTGGCTTTGGTATATATCAGGCTTTGACAATAGGATAGCTTTGGTGTAGTACATTTTAATAACAGTGGCAAAGCAAGTTTTTTTTTTCGTTTTCTGAGAATATTACAGGAAAAGGGGGAAAGTCAAGGCATCCAAGAGTTTGATTTAAATGTTTCAACAGGGGCAGCAGAAAAAAATGGCATCGTGTCCATAAATAATCGTATGGCTGCAACAAACGCTCATGTTCCTAGCAAAGAATTAATGCAGTCCGTATTACCCGAGACGCGACCCAATCAGACCACCCTTTCCAATGCAATTATGAGGATGACAGAATTCAATTACTTTTAATCATTTTCTTTGGTGTTTCTTCTGTATGCAGCACTTGTTTAGCAAAGATAAATTTGAATGATTCACCTCTGTTCTGGGTGTGTAATCTGTCATTGTGAATAACCTCCAAGAGCCTCCAAATACCTTGCTTTAGGTTTCATAGTGGTTAATGAGTCAAGCTAATTGCCAGAAATGGATACGGGGTGGCACCAGCGCGCCTTCTGGGAAACATATTTTATGTAACAAAGTTATAAATAAGTTCAACAATTTTCAGGCAACAATATTGAAGCAAATTTTGGCATTAGTAAGTAAAAACTAAACTACATGGTGCTTCCGTATTTCGACGTCGTTGTCATTATCATCGTCCCTTTGTTGTAAGTGGTTTATTACCATTATCTGTTCAGGATACCTTTAAATTTAAAACTGAAATTTAAAGTACATGAAACATCGCCCAGTATCTTAGAATATACAGGTTTGAGTAAGAGTAAATATCTATCTGGCTTATATGTTTTGGTTTTAAGTTGGTTCACACCATTGAACATATATCTATTTTCCATGGAAATTAACACAAGTTAACATTTCTTTATTTTGCATTATGATGTTGTCTGAACTCTTCCATTGTTTCAATCATGATTTATATGAATCAGCTTTTCCATTATTCCAATCATGATTTATGCAATAGAACGTTCTCTTCATCTTCTTTATGAAATGTATGATTAAAACCCTTCCATTGTACAATACATTGTGAAACAAAGTGGTAAATTGTCGGATAGTGTCGCGTGCCGAAATCTGAAGTAAAACGTCAGGAAAAACGTAGGTTTTCGTTCTTAAAATACCAAATAACATGTCATGTCTCCTCATCTGTTGACATCGGAACAGTTCGAAAAGGTAGCCTCTTGCCAATGTGGCAGCTGGCTTGCTCCAGAGTATGTAGTCTTCAAATATAGAAAATCATGATACTGTGTGAGCATAAAAGAACCAACTGGCCGTTTGCATATGTGACCGTTCGCCCATTTTTACAACTGCTCCAACACCTTTTCCCACACGCTTCTGGAACATATTTTGTTGAAGTCGTGCAGTGTATTTGCTTGCATAACTGACGTTTCCATTTGCACAGTACATGGCTTTAAAAACAAACATTTATTAGATTTTAATATGTATAATAGGAAGAAGTAATACCCTCTGTGTTTATATGCAGGTTGTTCATGCGAGCGTCACGTAGAAAAATGTTCATATAACCTGACCATCATTGGTTGCTGCATGCGTTCGTTAAGTACTTACTGTTGGTAAGCATTTGCGTGCTCTGAACCATAACATATCCATATCAAAGAGATACATGGCTCTTCTGGGAAACCTACCTAATGTGCTATATGGCAATGTTTACATAAATTGCCGACGAAAACCGATCAGGCTGCTAGTGTTGCAAACCCGTTTGTTTTCGTTACCCACTTTATGCAATAAGCTGTCCCTCCACAGTCAATCTGGCCACAGTTCAATGATAAATAAGCTGGCTAGTCAAGAGGTGATAATGATCTACAATTAGGACAAACCTCTGAGAAGAAAGCGATCATAGAAGATGATGTTGTTGTATCCAACCTTATGGTCAGTGAACTGGGTTCATGTCTGGGACACCAATTAAGGAACATAGATATTTTTTTCAGAGATACGATCCTGGTTGCGAAGTCCGTGAAAGAATAGTGGCGTGAATAGCTCAACATTGCTTCGTTAGTTGAATAGATCAACCATTCTGCTGAAATAATCCGTTCACTTCTTCCTCTTCCTCATGCTACGGCAAAATTGTTACCTTGTCTGTTTCAATGGCTGATTTATGGAACACTGTCGGGACCACTAGACAAGATGTTGTGAAACTGAAAAGTCCATAGGGCACCTAGTTTTATCACCAGGCGCATAAGGCCAGATGGTTGCAGAAGCTCGCGCCGACAGCCACTGGCCACCTTTGCGGTCAATTGGGAACACCAGCTTAATGCTACGACGGAATAAGAAACCTAGTGGAGCCGAACCAGACACCGCCTGTCTTAGCTGGTCACCTTTACGGAATTACAATTGCCTCGGATATGTCCATCTCTTTTGGACGTTTGCCATAGCCTACAGAGGAGAATATCTTGTAAATAGGCAAAATAATGCGAACAAGTTCAATCGTGTTTGGTAGACAAATTGGATTTCATTCTTTTATGGATATACTTAGTTGGTATAGATGCAAGGATAAAAAAATGGACAGCTTTCATCAGATTTTTCTTTTTGTCTTATGAAAATGGAAATCAAATATCTTTATATTGCCATGATGTGCAATGTAATTCAACAAAACACTGGACCACTTTTTAACAAATGCTGATAAATGGATAAGTTACGGTTAAGACATGTTTTGTTATTATCGTACAATATGTATAACACAGCAATAATTAATATCAGTTGAAAAAAGGGCTACATACTAATCCGTGAGAGAAGACAATAACAAAGGATGATAGCACACAGACAGGAACGCATAGGCGACAGATACATAGAACTACACACACAGCGGGGCAGTTTGTTTACAACCAGAGTGAAGATTTAAACCAACCATAATTATTACGTGAAATATATATCCAGGTAGATATAATGAATACAATTGTCAGATTGACCCAATATGTATCAGTTCAATTCAGTTTTAGAAACAAATTCCGCACTGCTATAAATATTCCAATATTTTGTTCGAAAGAAACTTCTTGAGAGCCAGATAACAATGTTGTAAAGCTCAACAAACTTAATGGGTCGGAGGACATGTTGCTTTAATTGAAGCAAAATTCCGAGTCTCAACAGAACGTCAATTCCAAAGCCAGACTGTAGAGGGAAAGGAAGAGGTATTAAAAAGGTCAGTTTGAGCTCGAAATGAGAAAGATCAAACTTCTGACGGGTATCGTGGGTTTAAGTACCTGGAGAAGGCATTGGGGCACACTGTGAACAATGGAACATATAGGGTCGGGAGTTAGTTTGTTCATAAATTTATGCATTCAGATCAGTTTAATACATCCCTACGTTTAGCCACAGTAAACCATTCGGTTTCTTTATTTGACTCAGCATTGCTAGCTACCTAGCTCCATACATTTCACCAATAACAACACGAGCGGCGTCTAACCGAATACCTTCATGTTTTTCATTATTATGTATTGTACAGCCACTATAAATTGGGCAACCATATTCCATAATTGGTCTTTTTAAAGATATATAAATAATTTCTATTGTTTTCTATATGAAATGAATATTATGCTTTAATTAAACTGACCATTTTGCTTGACTCGTTACAAATGTCAGAAATATTAGCAGACTACTTTAAATCTGAACGCATTGTAAGTCCAAGGTGCTTGTGTTGTGATCTTCTAATACATACCTTGGAAAAGAACACGGGGTGATCCATTGGATTTATTTTCCCGGAAATAAGCATGGAATCTGTTTAAAGGTATTGAAGACACCAACAAGTCGCTAAAGCCATTGATCGATGTTTGAGAGATCCGAATTAATAGGTTCAGCTTCTGTAACTGGATTTTCAATATTCATATAAAGAGAGGTGACGTCGGCGAGCAGTTTATAGTGGATCTGTTAATATATACAAGACCAAGTGCAAAACCTTACGGTACATCAGTACAAATTTTTTCCCAGCTGCAGGTTTCACTCAGAACAACACGTTGGTAAAAATTATTGCGCCAAAGCTCTTCGGAGAGTTTACTAATATCCAGGAAATTACCACGGAGGTTTTTTTGAAATATTTTTTAAAATTTATTCATGGTTCAGTTATTCCCACCAAAGAATCATTTGCAGATAGTATGTAATCTGTTGACACTTCTTCGCATTAAAAATAAATTTCGACATGCAAGTGTCTCAGGAATCCGTTCTATTTATAAAATGAAAGTTAATTCTTCTTGTAATGTAAAAGTATTAGGTTCGCTTTTCGTCGCGATGAAACACGTAAAAATAAACACCATGCCACTTCAAAAACCATTTAATATGTCCTACATTAGGTGCAAAATATGTCAAAATTTGCGAAATTAAAATTCTGTCAAAAAATAAAATGACGAATTGGGAGGATTTAGTGCTCCGAAAAAGTAAGTACTTGTGCAGTAATGAGCGAGATATATCAGTATCAGAAGAACATGCAGTCATGTTTTGTTTTCGTTGGTGTCAATAGATAACCTCGGCCGATTTAGAAGCGTATCTTGACCTACATTATTAATAAGAGCATTATGATCAGTCAGACTTAGGTTTTCAATTCGTGGGAGACAGTTTCCCTTCAAACCCATGTTACTTTTGCATACACAAATATCGTTCAGAACACCTCAGGTGCAGGTTTTCTTTTTAATGTTTGTGATTGTCAGGAGTTAGGAAATCCTTGCCATGAATCTAATTTTTTTTTAAAGTAGGAAGTGACAAAACACTTTGATTACAAATGCGAATTGCTCCTCGGGTCCAACGCCGATAATTTGACGATTGGGCTACGGACAGCAATGCTTCCAATGAGTTCTCTGTAAGGTTTTGCCTTGATTTTAGAATCATTGCTGAACACTTTCCCGCACAAATCATCCAAGATCTCCTGGACGTATAAGGTCTTCTGCTTCAGTATTTCTAATTACATTTTTCGTCAATTCAAAATTTCTTTGAATGAGAATTGTGGATAAGACCTGGAGGGATACTCTGTCCCAGGTCATCAACTGTCCGTGGCGTGGGTTGGTTGCATTGCGCCAAGCAAAGCTGCTGACTTAAGCTTATCTTTCTTGGAAATGGATACTTCTGTGAAGTAAGGCAGCTTGGTATTTTGGGTCTCAACAATGCGTAGGTGAAATAAATTAGCGTATTTGGTTTCATATCGAATCCAAACCAAGTTTTTTATCAATCAAATGGATTCAACTAGTCCGTCTACGTAGCAGTTCGAATATCCTACTATTACGCCTCTAGTCAAAAATATCATTTATTAGCAGATGGTTTGATTCTATTCAATTTTACAGTATGTGTTATTATAAGGCTATGTTTTACTATCTTTTGCATCTAGGTGACCTTGACATAATTTTCAAGGTCATAGGTACATGCTTTGTACTATGTTGGGACACTTGGTCAGTTTTAAATTCATTAACACGCCATGGTCTTGTATTTCTGAATGTGTATTAATGTATACTACGCATCACCAAACCGAACATCAGGAACCGGAACTGCCGGATTTTGGCACTTCTTCCAGGCATAGTGCCGGGTATTGATAACCCTTTTAGTGCCAGTTCCCACAGAAGCGGATTGGTTCTGAATTTCCATAACTATATTAGATTCATATTCTTTGCAAACAGACCTTCTTACTCAACTACAGTTACAATAAGAGAGCAGAGGCCATATGGGAGGTTCAGATCAACAGCATTCCTTGGCGCTGTTTTTGGCACATTGCGTCAAAAACGCGCCGAAGAAAATTGTTGACTTAGTCGAAACTTGGCACTGAAATAGTTAACTGCAACCTCAAAAGTTCGTTTTCGATTATTATGTAAAATGTGTCTCGCGTGTTATTTCGTCAACTATGAGATCTGTGCAGCTTCAGTTCAAGTAATCAGTGATATTGTTCTCCGGTTATCGAGACCCTATTAATATTGCGCATAATCCTGTAATGACAACTAACAATAAAAATAAAATTGCATCAGTTATGTCCTCATCTAGATTTTCTCCGCATCACTTCAAAGAAAAAAACAAACATCATATTGAAAAAGTTACTATTGGCGCCATTGGCAATGATACTGTCAAAACAACGACCTTTTGCGTTTCAGGCATATCGACACAAAAATCTGATTTGCTCTAAATTGTTTGAGACGATAACGATACTCTCTGAATATGGATTCGTTTGCACAAACATATAGATGTAAAGTAGTATTAATATTTTATTTGCGCCCGTGATGGAAGAATATATTATATACAGAATGAAAGACAACTGATGGTGGCAAATATTTAACGTTCTACACTATTTAAAATTATGTACGGTAAGGTAAAACAGAATAAGTGTACCAATATCACAATGATAATAACAAAGTTAAAGCATGTTCATTAGACCATAGTTTAACACAGTTTTCACGCTACATTAAATATCTGAGTGCGTTCAGGAAACCACCGTTCTAGCTTGTTGCTGATATATCAAAATGGCGCCCGAAGAAAGCACCCGAGTGGGGGGACCGTCTAGCGAACCATTCGATCAATCAACATACGCTTGATGACCGAGCATGGTAGAGCATAATTTTAACGACGGAGACTGTACTTTGAAATTCACGGGGAAAAAAGAGGGAGTGGGTTGTCATGCATCACATTCTGATCCTAAGGAATGTCTAGAGACTTAAAAGTGAAGAATGTTAGGAACGCTTCCGACTTCCGTATGCCCATATACCGTTTCACTGAAGTGCCCCCTGTGGGCTCTTGGTTGGCTACATGGGTGCCTCATATAGCCTACCTTATATATCAAGGCCATATGCAAGAATCTGTAAACATATTCTTCTCTATAGATTTTTTTATTTTACATCATTCTGAATCCGGGATAAAAAAGGCCGATATTTGTAAGAATAGAAAAGTTTGACGGTAAAACTATATTGTTTGATACGTATAGTTAATTGTCACAACAGTATACATAGTAGTGAATAGATACTTAAAACAAAAAGTGTGAAAGTATATTGCTGTGATAGGGACTAAAACCCAGATGGCCTTATATGTGTCTTCAGAAGTCATAGAATAGGTAGTTAACAATGAAATGAAGAAGTTGGTGCAATTTTTATATAAAAGTGCTGATCGGAAAGTGCACACCAATAGCTCAATTTATTTTGAGCATGTAGGTTAAGACGGCAGAATTATCACTTATACACTGTATACCCAACGTCCCTATATCATTGGTTTTGCCATTGACAGCGCCGAGAGTCCAGGTAGGGTAAGAACTGAATAATTTAGGCCCCATTGCAATGCATTGGGCTTTGTGCGCATTAAACTGAAACTCAGAAGCGTTGCGTCACCGGCGTATAGTGCGTCTCTAAACACGCACCGTAATTCCTGGCCGCCACAGGCTGCAACATATGCCATTAATTTAAATATTAAAAAGGTGGGGGACAATATACTGTTTTGATACACTCACCCTCACCCCTCCATATAGGAGCAGAAACACGTGTCTGCCTATACCTGACATTCCATCTCATTAGAGCCTATTTAGCGTTTACACAGAAACGACCAATGTGGCAAAGCGAGTACATGATCTTGGTGTATTTCAAACTGACATCATTCAAGAAAGAACAACTAAAACAGGCGTTACGCCTCTGACAAAACCCAAATTGCATGTCATTGACCTGCTCAGCTGGAACACATTCAATTAATTCGGCTGGACCAGAAGTGACAGGTTATATGACAGAAAATTTACATCAAATCGGATAAAGGAAACTCTTGGTAAGTGCACATGTTGGTATAATTATGGCAACATTTAACACATTTGGTACACTATAAAGACAGCGTAAACTTGTATACATATATACGAACAGGTGACAAAAGATACTGGATCTTCCATAACTTAAGTGCTCTGTATTTACACTATTACCTCTGAGAGAGCTGTTTGTATTTAACCTATCAATTTTATGAAACACCATGCCTTAAAAAATCTTCTCTGAAACCACCCACCCAATTACTTTGATATCGCACAGGGACAGTCATAGGGACTTCTAGTTCTGAATTTGTTCATCAGGTGGGCGCTGCGATTTTTTAAATAATTTTTAGTTCAGCTGACTTGTCAGTCAGCTGAGCTTATTTTATGACTAGCCATCCTTCATCTGTCCTTCCATCCGGCCATCGTCCGTCCGTTGTCCATCCGTCCATCCTCCACAATTCGCATTCTCGAATTCTTCTCCAAAACCATTAGCCAGATTCACTCCAAGCTTGGTGGAGATGTTCCTTGGGTAGGCTTCTACCAAGTTTATTGAAATGGTCACGCTCCAGTGATTTTATGATTTTTTGTTCTTTTCGGGGGCAAATCTTAAAAAATCGTTTGCTCCGAAACCACTCACCCAATTGCTTTGATATCGCACAAGGACACTCCCGGGGACTCTTAGTTCTGAATTTGTTCACCAGGTGGCGTTGCGATTTTTTCCCTAATTTTTAATGATTTTTTGTATGCTTGTGCTATTTTTGACTTCAGCTCCAGAACCGTCACTCGGTCAAATTAAGCTGAACTTAAGTGGATATGTTTCTTGTGGAAGGGTCAACCAAAATTGTTCACTAGGTAGCACTACTGTGGATTCCTGATTTTTAACGAATTTTCTTTTTTTTTTTTAATTTGGGTACATTTATCAGTCAATGCAGCTTTCCTATTGATTACTATGCACGTCAATGGGAATTCTAACACTCATTCACATTTGGACTTCTCACAGACCGTCATCTAGATTGACTTGAAACTTGGTAGCAATGTACCTTGGGTGATTTTCTACCAGGTTTGTTCAAATGGTAATGCTCCAGTGATTTTGGATTTTTAATTAATTCTTTTGGGTTTTTTCATTTCTTTTTCTTTTCTTTTTTTTCAAGTTTTTTTTCAATTTTTTTAATGAATTTTGTGTGTTTTCCTTACTTGTCACTTCTCCAGAACCCTCCATTAGATTAAGTTGAAACTTTGTGGATATGTTAGTTGTGAAAGGGTCAAGCAAAGATGTTCACTAGGTAGCACTGCTGTGGATTCCTGATTTTTAACAATTTTTTTTCCAGTTCGGATACTTATCGGTTTATGCACCTTTTCTATTGCTTACAATGCACGTCAATGGGCATTCTAATGGTAATTCACATTTTGGACTTATTTGAAGAAACTGTTTGTCAGATTTACTTCAAACTTGGTGGCAATGTACGTTGGGTGGGTCTCCACAAAGTTTGTTCAAATGGTTACGCTCCAGTGATGTTTGGATTTTTATGATTTTTTTTTTTCAAAAATCTTTTAAAAAGTGTTAATAGGAAAGTTTAACATGGGGATTTCTTGTAATGGTTATAACTGAAATAATTTTGGCCAGATTTGTGCCAAACTTGGTAGGGATGTACCTTTTATAAGTGTCTACCTATTTTGTGCACCTCATTCCCAAGGTTCCAGGACAACTGACACAAAATTTCCTGTTCATTTGATAACTTGAGATCTGTTTTGAGTTAGGACCTTCATGTTGCACGTGTTAATGTTTCTCTGTGAAGGTCAGGCTTAGACAGTACATGAGTGACCTTGACCTCGTTTCTGGGATCACAGTGTAACATACATGAAGTTTACTCTTCATTATAACTTGAGAACTACTTGGACCGGGACATTGATGTTGCACATGTTAGTGTTCTGGTATAAAAGTCACACTTACTCAGTACATGGGTGACCTTAATCCCTTCCCAAGTCCACAGAGCTGCAAGTGTGATGAATGTCTAGGTCAGCTGAGCATGGGCTATTCACACGGCCTCTTGTTTGCACCCCCCCCCCCCCGTTTGAGAGATGTACTTGTCCAATCACAGGAACAAAAACCATCAAACGAATGACATAGTTGCAGAGAATAACCGATTTGTTGAAAACGAAGATGAATTAAGTAGTCTTTGCCTTGATCTAGTAACATGTGACACTTACTATGCTTGTCATAAAAAATGCCTCCACATTGGCAAACATAATTCGAACCACTTTGCATGGAACGCTGCTGGATGTTCAAGATGAAATCAAGGAGCAGCATTTTATACATATAATCTAGAATATGCTTTTGCTCCCAATGAAAATCACGTATGAAAATATGGTCAGTGGATTGGCTTAAATAATGACTGAGTGCATGGTGTGTTTCTTTAGAAAATAACATTTTCTGTTTCAACTTTACGTGTGTGCATCTTGGCAAACTGCAAGGTCTAAATGAATGACGCATCATAGTGGATAAGCATAAGCGCGAAGTCTGTCAGTGTTTTTTTTTCCATTGTACAGCGCATGTAATTATAATTAATTCGACTTCAGTTGTTCGACTTTAGTCGCAGTTGACAGCGAAAGTGTTAATCCGACGTGACGTTAGTTGTCTAATTTGACCATAATATATTTCTTCACAAATGTGCGCTTAACATCAGTATCTAAGTATTTATTTGAGTTCCACATAGTCTCTAAGAATAAGCTTTCAGACGAAATTGTATTAGTTTTGCATTTTATTTCAAATTTGATCATTTGAAGATAGAAAGAAACAAACATAAAGGACAATCTACCCATTTGCTGAACAAGTCACCCAGCTTTTAAATCGATAATAATAGAAATCAATAAGTACTACATTAATAGTGCCAGTAGTTGAGTGATACATGCTTACCAAAAGTGCAGTTCATGGACAGGTAGAGAGCCTGTTGCTTGAAGCGTTGGTATAAGCACGGACAATTCACAGATACTCGTTTCGTTTAGAGGTCCAGTAAAATGACAGATATGTCTCATTGAACCTGGCTTTATGTTTGTTTTTTTGTTTTGTGCGTGTTTTTCCTTTTTACTTTCTTATAGTGGGGGGGGGGGCGGGTTAGTTAGAACTCCTCGACCCCCACCCCCACCCCGTGACGGGCATGTGATGTGCAAATAGTACTCTTCTATGACTGACCCAATTTTGCAATACGTAAATTTTCCCATGATTAAAATCCAACCTTGTCCCGCTTTGTACGCCCCGCTTCCTAGGCGTAATGTTAGGCAGTGCAGTCGATTGTCACTAGGCCTCCTCATAATTTTTACAGGGCGGGATATCATAATTTGTTACGGGAAAGTGTGCTGCAGGTGTTAATAAGCCGAAATCGAAAAGGTCATACTTAGTCTACCTTGGCTTGAAATTAGCACCAGCCATCTTTGGCTAGTGGATATTTTACTTTGGCTAGTGTGTTTTTGTCTCAATATATATGCATTTTAGTTGAAAAACTGAAGTTAACACACCAAATGTTGCGTCAGTAAGCATTTTGGATGGTTACCGAAATTATTAATTTCGAGGTCTGTCCTTCAGTAACCAGTTTGACAGAAACTGCCATAGACACTAATAATATGCACAACACCTTGCAAGTATTATAAATCTATGCTAAATTTTGTATAATTTTTGATGGAATCAAGCTCTTTTTTTTTAAAGTAAAAGCTGCTATTACTCTATTTGAACAAGTAGAGTCGGGGAGGTCGTAATAATCCCGAGAGATCGTTGTATTGGTATTATCGACCTGGCATTGCTGTGTTCCTATTGGCAGGTCCTTGGTTACGGGGTAACAGCATGATAGAAAGTCTAATAAGCCATCGTCCATGCCCTCATGTTTGGGCACTGTGTAGATATTTTAGATTATTATTTATTTTATTAATTTATTTCATTAAACCCCCAGTAGTGAGGAAAATATGTACAGAAACATCGATTAAACATAGTATACATAAAATAAAATGCATAGTTTCTTCACAATAATAGTAAAAATAATGAGAATAACCATCAGGTCCGCACACACCATGGCTGCCAATTGACACACTCAAGTAGTGGGAGAGGGAGCAGAACATCAAAGCAAGGTCTCATCCTGGCAGGCTGGGTGGAGCCGAGAGCGCAATCGAAATTACTGGTACTGAGCTCTCGGGTCAACTCCCCCCCCCCCCCCCCTTCCTAATGAGAGACCCTCCGAAAAGAACACAGGAATACTGGCATATTATATCTGGGGGAAATCCGCACTCGCAATTGGCTAGTTGGGGGTGGGGCATCCCACTGAGAAGGCACTGTCACCCTGTATGTCCCGCTAGATGACGCTGTAATTCTGATCGGCAGAGGAACCAGGCCTATGTCTATTATTTATCAAAATGCCCTTAGGCTGGCCAATATGTACGTGTTGACAATTATACAATGTTTATATCATTAAAATGATTATGTGGAAGCTTTGTGTTTAATGATTTATTGTTCTTCGGTATAATAAAGCAAATGACGTCCTTGGCTTTGGGGGACTGGAGGGATTGTGGACCTTCGGGATCGACTGTCAGTGTCAACCCTGAATTTTGCATCGGGTTGACAGTGCATCCCTCAGGTTGACAATTCTCAAGTTCCCCTCAGCCAAGGGCGTCATTTGTTTCTGTTATAACTCAGATAGGTATCCGCACTCGTGATTGGTTAGTAGGGGGTGG
This sequence comes from Hermodice carunculata, assembly GCA_964020975.1. Taxonomy (NCBI): domain Eukaryota; kingdom Metazoa; phylum Annelida; class Polychaeta; order Eunicida; family Amphinomidae; genus Hermodice; species Hermodice carunculata. The sequence continues at coordinate 69,549,347 of OZ026615.1, read as the reverse complement.
GACATTTTTTCCTGGCTCCGGCGGAGAAGATACTGTCACCCTGCACGTCCCGTTAGGTGGCGCTGTAATACTATATGCTTAGTTTGACCTAGGCCTATATATGTCTGTTATTTATAAAAAGGCCCCAAGGCTGTCCAATATATACGTGTTGACAACTATACAATGTTGTTTGTATCATTAAAATTATTATGTGGAAATTGTGTTGTTTTAATGACTTATTGTTCTTCGGTGTAATAAAGCAAATAACGTCCTTGGCTTTTGGGGGACAGGGAGAAATGTGAACCTTCGGGATGGACTGTCAACCCTCAACTTCGCTTCGGGTGGACAGTACATCCCTCAGGTTGACCATTGTTCCTGTCCCCCGCAGCCAAGGGCTTCATTTGTTTACTTCCGATCCGGGCGTGATAAGGGGCACGACGTCAACAAAAGTAATCAAGCCCCTAATCCACAATATTTTCCATTTTTTTTTACTCTTTTATCATATTCATAGATTACAGCAGAATTCGGACGACCGACCTGATTCCATGACGACTGCCAACATGTGGGGCAAGTGACTGACGTAAGGGCACCAATTCTTTCTTTGGCTCAAATGACTTGTTCTTTGAGCGGCTCGTGCCTTCAGCAGTACTGTTAATATTTAATAACATTCTCTATATTTAAAAGAAAGAATCTACGAGCTTCTGTTTACTAAGCATGTTGCCATCATACAATGAATTGTGGGGTTGTATGTCACAAAGGGTCATATATCTTTATTACATCGACAATAAATAAGTACATAAAATTTACCAGACTCTGTGGACATGTCCTTGTCCCACTGTCCTTCGGCATGTACACCCTTTTGGCTTTATCACTTACATTAAACTGCTATAATTATATTTATCACTTGCGTTTCCCCATTGGGATGGCTGTGAGCAAATGAAATTTAAATCAGGTGGCCGGCACTTCCTTGTATGTAATGTGACCTTTTTCTGGAGAAATGGTTAGACTAATCTCTATACAAAGAGAAAACAAATCACGAAGATTTTGTGCATAAAGAGATTCATTATTTCACAATCAACAACACGGCCAACATCATGAGTCGGGTGAAAACATTATCTGTCCATATGATGTGTTACTACCATATGAGAAATAAGTACGTTCAGATGTGTGAGGCAACATAAAGTACGCAGATTTAAGATTATAAGCATATGAAAAAAAAATCGTAAAGATTGTAGGCCTAACTGTGCTGAATTTTCACTTTGGTTTTGTACCACATTTTGTTAATCGTAGCAAATCTGGGTATCTGGTCAGTAAATCACCGATCGGAAAAATTCTAAAGGACAAACTATGCCGTGAGTATCAATGATCAATTGTACTACACCAATGACTTCCATCAATCTGTTCGTCTGATCACAATTATATTAAGGGTACACATGAAGTAAAACTGCTTGGTTTTTCCATATCTATCGCTCACTGCTAGAGCCAAGGTACTGTCACTTTGAATTTCAATTTATTGGAAATTGAAATCAGGCATCACTTCACAAATGGTACATTTTCCACCTGATAGGCGACATTTATACTCGGCATCAATATCTGCTATGCTGGATTTTCTAAGCACACTTAACAATCCAGGCGTGACTGCGCATGATTCTGAGGTGCACTGACTAAGAGCGAGCTCATGAAGCCGAAGGCAAGTTTCAGTTAAACAAAGAAGTTCATTTGTACATAACCGAGCAATGTAGTCACCAGACTGTCTATAACGTATACATTAATGGTATTAACATTCAAGGCGGTCTCTAAACACTTGTTTTCATCTTCACTCATGTCCTGTGCATCACAGTACTCATGGGATTCTCCGTAGTACCATGGTTCCCTGTCAGCCCTTCCTCCTCTAAAGTTGCTACTTCGGTCGCCGAAGTATCACTGACGCTGCTCCTGGCTATCGTCTCGGTCACACGTAATGCCGGGCTGCATGATAACTAACGATCCATCTTACTGCAACCGAGCATAATCCGATCCCGGGTTCGGTACAGCAATCGGAATCTGCATCCCCATCCCGGTATGAAACGAACGGCAGGGTCATGCTCTTATAACTTCTAATTGCTTCAGGATAATAAATCTTCTATCTGTAATAATGCGATTGTCAGAAAGGATCAAGCAGCGGAACAGACGTACCAGTGGATGCAACAGTAATGTTTGAGGGAAAAATTAATGATTTATGAGTGTTTTTATACTAGCCACATTATAGTTCCAGATTGCATATGATGACGTTTTTGGTTGGAGTGATGAATGACAGCATGGTTCGTTTTGGTACGTTTATACTAGTCTCCTTTTACTATGCATCAATCGACACCATTTCGGCATCAGTAGAGCCTAAACATAGCCAAAACGTAATACACTTTCTTCCGTCAGGGAATGAAAACAGCTGTTACCATATAGCAAAGAGATAACATTCGGTATAATGGCAGCCCCCGTTTTTTTCGCATTTACCATATTGTTTTATGATGTTGTCGAAGACTTACCGTAAAAGACGCAAAACCAGATGTGATGACTCGGAAATGGAGATGAGACCTTTGAGGCAATTTCTCGATCAAAGAAGAGACACGTCTCAGTTTAATTAAACTCAAACGTAATACGTACACTGTGAAACTAGGTCTAAAGGATTTCAACTGCAGTGTTCGAATTACTGCTCTCCTAAAATTGAACATTAGTGTTCCAAGGAGCTCAACATGTGTTCAAGTGGTTTCAGAACGGCAATAGAGTGTGTCACGGTTCTGTGGATGGAAGAAAAGTGAGGACAAAATTTACACGGAAATGAATTAATGAAGGAAGGAAGGAAGGAAGACAGACAGACAGACAGACAGACAGACAGACAGACAGACAGACAGACAGACAGATAGATAGATAGATAGATAGATAGATAGATAGATAGATATGGAAAACAAAAAGTCTGTATTGGCACACAGACTTAACTGGAACACTAGTGTTCTGGAAGTAGTTTGAACACCTCTAGGTGTTCAAAATCTATCACGTTTAGATTTTTGAATCATGAGCACATGTGTTCAAATCATTAACACCTCGTTGTGGAATGTGGTAAAGTTACAGCAGTATCACGTGGGTTTCATGTGTAGCACATCATAGTGACTTTGTGCTGGTTTGTTGTCCTGTAGATATTTAAAAGCCAAAATGCACATATGCGTGCAGCATTACAGGTGGTTAAATTGAAGTATTGTATTCCGGATTGGGCTGTTTATACTTGTCCCGTGGTTCCGACTCCCGTACGTCTTGGAAATCATTTTGAAAGCCAATTTAAATCCATGTTAATATAGGGTTCGGTTTTCTCTTTATAAAATGCCTGATAATTCGATACGGTGCATGTCGGTCTGATCGTATTCAGCATTAGGCCTAACGGTCACTAATGAAGTGTTCCACATAACGAACCGTTCTGGAAAATTGGTTTTAGTATAAAAGTGCCGAATGTTGGTTCGGCTTCGACGCAGAATAGACAATTGAACAGAGCGCTTAAAATGTTATATTCGACTAATAAACGCTGTGCTGCAAGCAAGCTTTTTTCTTGTGGGTTTTTTTTTGGGGGGGGGGGCATGCAGTAAGCACCTAGTATCTTTTTAGGTTAGTAACTTTGAAAACGTAATCATATCCATAGGTTCAAACTATAATTTCAATACAGCGTACTTTTCGTTCCACCTAACATCACTACCTTCTGTCTTTTGAACTGCTGGCGGATATCTCAGCGAAACCATTGCATGTAAATGTGATATAGTCATACTATTATATACCAAGTAATGGATGTATAATTTCTTTGATGGCACTCAACTGCCCTAAAACGTCTCAGGTGTACCGCGAAACGATATTAAATGGCAAATGTGTGGTGCGATGTACTGTCTTACTTTGATTTGGTCCGCGTAAACGACGACAAATTGCAAAATGAGAACAATATTATCAAATTTTGCCCCTGAAGATCTTTATTTCATTAAATCAATATTCTGATCTGCCCATGAGATAATTGCTGACCTGAGGCAAATTTGATAAAGGGACCACATGTGCTCATCTTCAGGGACTTATTTGCATTAATATTTTTCTGGTTTGATTGTTGGCGAGATGAGAACAGTATGCAAAGATTACATAAATCTGTCTTGCCTTCTTACCGTTGTGTCATAACGTGGCGTGACCTAGTCACGGCAGAAGAAATATTGTCTGGTTTGTGATAGAGGCTCCTTGGTTTTCTATGCAAAATGTGTTCTATGCGCAACTTGGGGGACAGATAGAGTAGAACAGGGTGGAATACAATATTAGTTGGCTCATAACAGAGTAAATATGTGAATGTGTGCATGTATTTATGGCATATTATAGGTATGCTAATTGTAAGATACGCATCATGAAGCCCGACATAAGCGACTGGTAAAAATATGGGATGTTCAAGTTGCCATCAGATATATAGATTGGGCCCCCGTAGGCCTAGGGTCGCTGTCATTGATCAAGTAAATACAGAGTGTATAAAATGAATAGTTACGGCAAAACAGGGTTGAAATAAACATACATACACACGACGTTGGTGGCTCTTTTTATCTGTCGGAGTGTAAAAGGGATCGGTCATTTTCTTACATATTGGTCCTACCGAAAAAAACTTTTTTTTGTTTTTTTTTGTGTTTTTGTTTGTTTTTGTTTTGTTTTTGTTTTTGTTTTCTTTGTTTGTTTGTTTTGTTCTTTTTTTTTCTTGCACGCATGGTTTATTCAAAACACTGTGTAGTAATGACATAATGATATCATCCTAACTGCTTTGCGCTAAATTGCACGCCATACATAGCCTATAACTACTCGCATGCTGCAATATGTAGTAGGTCAAAGTGTTCCTGTGCTAGGATTAAATGTACCTCCCTGCAACTTGTCTACAAATGGGATCACCGTTACGTATATTTGGCACGCGCTTCATTCAGCTTGGTTCTAAAGGATCCAAAACCGTTTTGGTGAAGGTGTGTGTCTGTAACAGAAGACACTTCTGTCATTATAATACTGGTTCCCTGACGCTTATGACATAATACAAACAGCCCATTGTAATGATAAACTGGCTCTTTTTCTCAGACGCACATCCATGCATTCAGTTTCAATATTACAGTTGCCTCCAGCGTGTATATTATCACAACAAACGTGTCTTAAATGTGCTGGTCATACGCACGATAGTCTAAAAGATGCTGGTTACGCACGATGTTGGTCATAAATAAAGGCGCTGTGTGTATTGAGAAAGCTCACTTTTGCTGTACTATACGGTCTGTCTTCCTATTAATCACAGGCAAAGAAACGCGATAGTCTGGTACAGTTGGATTTGCCGTATTCCCCACAAGCAGATTGACGAAGAGGACATACTATCAGCACTGATATGTGGGTTTAAATACTATCGAAGTTCAGAACAATAAATAAATAAATATTGGCTTGGACGCTGCGTGATTATTGAATTCCATGAGTTTAAATCTAACCATGCACGTACTCAAAGCCCACAGACCTTCTTCCCTTTTATAAGATCATGGACCAGTACTAGTTATATTATATTTATATTCTTATTTAGCCATCCGTTATTCGTTGTTAATTTACGCAGTCTAAGCAGCAACATATCATAATGGCAATGTTTCATCAGGCCTTTCTTTTACCAATCATTTCAAGATTTGCGAGAATACAAAGTAATCGGTCTGTACCTGTATAGAATTAAGATATCTTAATTTGAGTTTTATATGTATATCAGGACGTCTGTGGATTTTTTTTTTATCGAAATGAACGAAATACGAGTTGAACTCCGGGATACAGTCAAATGTTGTAGCTCCCTACCTTAAGTGACACTGCACTTCAGGCAAGAGGTTTTGGAGGGTGCATGTCAGAAGGGCACGGCGCCTCACCTGAATACCCGTTCCATGCTTGAGACCGTGTTTTGCACACACTAATATCCTAGTGTTTATTCAGCATCACAGATGTTGTAACCCCTTATGCACATGTTATATCTACCGGCGTAGCTGAACTGGTTCGTTGGCAGTGCCTCTCAGAGGTAAAGTAATCCCACCACAAGCCGAGTTGTTGGTTTAGTTCAGGGTTGACCTTTGTACCTACAATATTTAGGAAGCACATTTCCTGACAACTCAAAGTGGAACCCACGGAAAAAGATTTGTATAAATAGACTTTACAGCAGAATGTGTTTATTATTATATTCTGAAGCCGCATTGAGATTTATGCATGATGCACTTGAACTGGAAGGACGATCGTAGTAGTTACAATGCCATGTCTCCAGTGGAATATCACTCTTTGCGGGAGTCGATCCAGCTGTTTGAAAGGGGAGGCGGGCCAGAAGATGCGCGTTGTTTTATGCAGACAAAGCATTCACGTGTCAACCCCTTGAATTTTAGGTCAAGACCGATGCAGTCAGATGAATTCTTAAAGTGAATAATCGGAAATACATAATGGCTAGTATCATAATCTGTTCGGTAAATTACACAATGTTGTATATTTTTGTTTTCAGTGTGGAAAAGAGCTGGGGCGTTTTCAACAAATATATTATTAAACTCTGTCAAAATTTTAATTTAAGTTTGAACATCCTGGTGAAGGTCGATTTTTAAAAAGATTTTTTTTTCGTGATAAGTACCGCTGGGCGTCTTCGGCACCCTGTAAATTTGTCCCTGCTTTTTATTTGTATTTGTATTTTTTTTTCCATTTTCATTTTCATATTTATTTTTTTATTTATTTATTTATTTATTTATTTATTTATTTATTTATTTATTTATTTATTTATTTATTTATTTATTCATTTTATGTATGTATGTATTTACTTACTTATTTATTTATTTGTTTATTTATTTTTGATATTCAGATCGCTCTTATCTGTGTGCGGGTTCTATACCTACATGTTGCATCGTTCAGAAATGGTTTTTACGAGGCAGGTATCTGCACAATATCAGTTGTCACGTAGATGATATACTTGCATCGGTGTTGTTTTTTTTGTTGTTGTTGTTGTTTTTTGTTTGTTTGTTTGTTTTTTTTTTTTTTTTGTTTTTTTGTTTTTTCGTTTCCATTAGTAGATGTTTATGTTTAGCGCAATGTTTCTGCTGCGAACGCTACCGAAACCACTTGTAACAGGAGACGATTGACCGTTTTGTTGCGCTCAGTGCCACTCTGTCCGAACTTCGAACCCATTGTGCATTCTTATATTTTTTTCTATTCCGTTTCTGTCTGATAATGTCTATCTTGAGACACGCACAATATGTACACTTCCATGGCATCCCGTCCTGGCGTACGTGTTGATACAGGTATAATCTGTATAAAAAGTACGGTGATAGGCGGGCTCATTATGGTCGTATTTTAGATGCACACTCAGTGGTTATCCTCATTCAGATTTACATTAGTTGGGATTATAATCATCTTCTGCCTTCTAGGACCCCTCACATCATCCAACAAATCAGATGTGAAGAGACTGAACAGGTGATCCACTTGACTAATGTTTGCCTTCCAGTGATATAAATCTTCCAGCCTTATCTAATAATCTATTAAAGGTAGTCTCCTGTAGAAATGTCTTCAAAATATTTCTTTAGAGCGCCATATTTAACTAGAAAGTGAAATTGACGACTTGTTTTAAACATATTTTATTGAGCAATCCGAGATCAGGGTTGCCCCTATATTAACTCCTCTTGTACATCGAGATAAAGAGGGATAGTACAGTTACAAAAGCCACGCTACACTTAGACAATGGTTACAACACGAATGAAGCCTTTAAAACTAATGCATGAGGAATTTTGGAGGGTCAAAGCGTGAGGAATTTTGGAGGGTCAAAGCATCTGGACTGTTGAATGTATGTGTGGACGACCTTTGAAGATTTTAACATTGTCTTATATGACCGCTTTGTGTAAGTTGATACGAATATTATTGTAGATTCGGCATACAAAGATATAGTGATACGTATCTTTGTTCGTCTCGCTACAGCTACATGAACTGGATTCTTGACCACAATTTTGTTAAGTAACTATGCAACTTGATGCTCTCCCTACGAAATCTTGCTTGGATGGGTGCTGTTTTTGTGATTGCCGCGTAAATAAAGTTCATTTTGGGTGTTACTTTAAGGTGCCTATAAAGCAAAAATTTGAATATTGAAACATGATCGGCTTGCCCAATATTTCATGGGAGTAGATTCCACGAGCGTACAGTTCATGAAAAAAATGAATGACTGGAACTTGAGGTCCTGGTCCAAAAATGTGTTATACTGATTACGAAAGTTGTGGGGGGTCCTGTCTCCTGTTTTTGTGGTAAAATTTTGCGGGACCACATCGTTAATGATAATTTTGTACAGAAGGTTCAATTTGCGTTTTTTCAGGCTTTTAGTGTTAGCTTTTCTAAACAGTTTCAATATTCAGTTAGACAGTTGGTGTTCTTTTCATAGCTCCCGTCACAACCCGGGCAGCAGCCAGCTGGACCGATTCTATTGACTGTTCTTCAACATGTGTACAATTTGACCACATAACATCAGCATACTCCAGAAAAGGTCTCATGAACATGCGTGAATTATTTCGAGTACAGATCTCTGAAGTCGATGTTGTACACTTCTCATAATATATATAATAAGTTTGATGCCTCTGTCCACAATGCTATTTAAATGGCTACTAAGTTAGATCATTTCGAATAATGAGTCCCAAATGCTTTTGCTCAACAATAGATTTACCAAAAAAAAACCCAATTTTTTTTAGATTTTGCGCCAGAATTTAAAGAGAAATTGGCATAGTTTTGTCGTAGTTTGATTAAAGGTTACTATCCATTTTCAGCCCAATTTTGCATGTTGAGTAGATCAGCGTCAGCTACATCAGCTGTTATTTGTTGGCTGTTTACCTCAAGAAATAGTGTGACGTCAACTGCGAACTGAGCCCTATGTTAGAGTGCACAATATCATTCAAAATCGTTAACATAAATAAAAAATAACAGTAGGCTTGTTCATATACCAATAGGAGATGTTGCACTTTGCAATTTTATGTTTATTGGCTGAATACACGACGCAAAACACAAAATCCTTGCGGGCTAGAGGTGTATCCCCATAGGATTCTACGTTAAATTGAAATTTAATACGTTGAATACTTTTGCAGCAAACATTATCAAATTTACAGGAGTACTTTAACTATATACAACCTTTTACCACCAGAACTTTGTGGTAACGTCGTCGTCATCATCATCATCATCATCATAATAATAATAAAAATTGTAGTTTAAATACTGTATGCAATTTCATCTAACAAAGATATTTTCTGGTGATCAAGTGGCCGAAAACAGCTGTGTAAACAAGAGCTGGAGAACAAAGTTGGTCAATATACGTAGTCGCCACCCCTACGGCAGTGGTTCCGCGGAGGGGGGTATGAAATTGAAAACATTTTAAGATGAGAAGAAATGTTAAATGGTATAACTGTCTTTTCCGTGAAACGTGCTCGCGTATGATCAATATCGTCACTATAAACTAACGAAAATTACACAGAAAACATAATCATCGACGCAAATTATAGTCTTGAGTAGCATGTGATTTCACACCTGAAACTGAAGCTTTATCAACAAATACATGAAAGAATACTGGACAGAAGCCTTTTCTCACATAGAACAATCACTTGCTGTTCTCATTGATTTTTGCACACTAACCCACATTTGTGTGTGATATATAATACCAAAATCCTTACTATATGCCAACGAAACGGCTCATTTTGAATGGATCTCAAACAAACTCCATAATAGTAATGGATGTGAACCGGGGTACATCCGTTCCAAGGATGCCATTGCGGGACATTTTATATCACATAGACCTAGAATTTGGCAAATAAAGCAGCATTTCACATCAAATGCAGTCCGTATTTTGGTATCTGGAATAGTGCTGAATTACTGCTTTAGAGTTTATAGCTTTACCAAAGTTAAGGATATTGAAGAGGAGAAGAGATTATCATATATATATAAAACAGTTTTGTTCTTATTTTTCGTAGCTATTACAACCCGATTGAACTCATTTGTGTGATTAACATATCACAAGAAGTAAAAGCAGAATTCTGAATAAAACCCGCAAATATCATGCATTACAAAATCCCTTTCTTCCCTCCGGCCCACTTATTTTGTCAATTCATACGTGTGGCAGATTTTCCTCCAGACATAATTCAGGAAAGTTCCATATTTAAATTCCTCTTCACAAGAACTTTCATTGTATATTTTTTATCCAACATTCTTAGTTCTTGTGATGACTGGAGCGTTTGTCATCCAGGTCAGTTGGGGGAATTAGCCAGCTCGGGTATCACAGGACAAATCCTTGCCTGTATCAGGCTTATCTTTAAGAGCGAACTCAAAGGGTGGCAATAAATGCTGACGAGTCTGGCTGTGGGCATATTAAATTTTGTATTTACCAGGAGTCTGTGCTATGCCCTCTTCTTTTGCTCGTTTAGATGAATGATATTGTTGACGCAATGAATACTGATGTCCGCCTTTTGCTTACGAGACTTATTCTGAACATTACGGTTGACAACCCTATAGCTTCTTCTGAAGAAATGAATGAAGATTTACGTACCGTTTTAAGCTAGTCTCCAGTGTGACATTCAAATCAGGTAAAAACGATAATTGTCGGGAAACGGAGCTGTATCATCCCGCCCTAAAATATGAAGGAACAAGAATGGAGAACGTCCACAATTATGAACATCTTAGACTCTTACCCTAAGAATATTGATTCATCGAGGGTTTCTTTCATGTAATTCTCTATGTTCCAAGCCTTTGGAAATTGTTTACATCTGGTTAGTGTACAATACAAATCAACAGACGCTCTTTTGAGATTCTGTATATTTTCTTCATAGGGTGACTCGTGGAATATGTTGGAATGGATTTATTACCAAAACGGGTGGGAATAATTGCTTGCACGCAAGGATAAACAAAAATTACTAGTTAAACACTTTATAGTCAACGAAATTGCTTCAGCTACTTACAAGAGCTGCTGCAATGCACGATGCAAGAAAGATCAAGATATGATATCCGTTCAGATTCAAAATTTACAACCTTTCGAGCACACACTGGTTTATGTAGCGTATGGGTTCCAGATGTTTCACTGCTGACCTGTTCAAAATTGGTTTGGTCGCGGCACCATCATGTGCATGTGATTCACTTCTCGATACTGTGTCAACTGTATGTATCTTGAAATACAAAAGAAAACAAACAAAAAAACAAGGAAAACATCAAACAAACAAAAGAAAATGAAAAGAAGAAAAAAAATAACAAAAAGTTTAAAGAAATAACGTTATCCCCCATACCAGTTTTCCTGTAAACATTCTACTACGCAGACCCGACAACGGCCAATATTTAATAAAAATTGATTTTTTAACTGATGATTACATATTTACGTAATACAAAAATATTCATGAAATAGCAGCCATCAGTCAACCGGGACAAACGTGCAGATTCATATATATGTATCATCAGTGGCTGTCTTCTCCATGTGACTTTTATCTCATTATCTTCTTTTTAGATGCCTTCCTATCTGTACTCTGCTCTCACACTCGTCAATGCACATTATATTTATATATATATGTATGGGAGAAGGGTTAATGAAGGCTTCCCCTGCTTCCCAGTCACTTGAAGTAAAGTGTGTTTAAAACAAGTCGTCCCCTACTGGCTAGTAGAAGTCGAGTGAGAGAATGCCTTGCAATTGAATGCAAAAAGTTGGGCTTGGGAATGGGTAAAACCAATATTTCGACAAATATTTCTTTCCATATACACTTTCTCCTCACCAGAGTTCATGGATATGAATCCTAACGATGATAGTGATTATCATAATAAATTTGATAATGATAGTAGTAGTAGCAGTGGTGGTGGTAGTAGTAGTAGTAGTAGTAGTAGTAGTAGTAGTAGTAGTAGTAGTAGTAGTAGTAGTAGTAGTAGTAGTAGTAGTAGTAGTAGTAGTAGTAGTAGTAGTAGTAGTTTCACTCCCGCCAACACGGAAATAAAGACATTTTGTTTCAGTTTGATAAGGTGGGGAGTCATGTTTCTGGGTTTTTTTCCCGCTCGGTTTGTATGTCAGGGTTTATGTAATCCTTCATTTTTCTAAGTTTGATATTAGTAATCCGTAATTTTACAGTAGATCTAGTTCGAGGATAATTTGTTCTGATATTTGTTCATGTCCTAAAATATGCATTTCTACATATTGTGTAGGCCAGAAATAAGGTTTTTATATATTCATGCGACCACGCGGATTGCTTTCAACCCACAATTTTCTTGGCCTGATTGTTTGTATTTTGGGGGAAAATGCTAACAGGAGGTCTTTTGTGTAACAGAGGTATCAGACAAGCAGAACTAGTTCTTTGAAATAAATTTTAGAATACCCCCAAATCATCTGGACAAAGCAGCCATTTTGGATAGATAGCAAACACACGATGCAACAGTGATATCACATTTGACTTCCCTGCATAATATTATATTTTGATGAACAGCTTAATATTCAATATGCCAACGGCCTAACTTCGCTATATTTAGCCAACAGTACTTAACAAAGTACATTTGATTGGTTAATTATCACCTATCCACATAACAAAGTGCTGTTTGTTCAAAATATGCAAATAAGCCATGTGAGTATGTTGTGTCATCACGGTTACATTATGGGATATATATTTTTGGCAGGAGCTGGGGTTCCATGTCATATTTTAGTATATTACGTACAGTACTTTAACTGCTGATAGCTTCAATTTTACATGCTTATTTTCCATAAGGTTGCAACCAGTTTTTCTGTTCTATCAATCATATTTTATTAAAAGGTTGGCTTGTGTCGAAAATAGCAGCAACTGAATTATAAAGATAAGATGTCATGCAGGTACACATGTCTGTTAAGCTGGTATTTTTCTTTTATAAATCACAATGCAAAGATACAGTTTTGTTCATCTTTGCTATGTCTTGCCGATAAATCTGCTATTCCACCCAAGCATGTGGAATTGAATTTACATATATGCATTTTCTGAATGTCCCGTATACAAATCCGTCAAATTTTTATACAACCCACGGAGTCAGTCAGCATTCTAACCGCCACATAATCTTCAATTCTCGATTTGATATTGCACATTTTTACACATTTGAAAATTAAGGAGTTTAATTAAGAGTTGGAATCTCATGGTTCATTACTTAAAAGAATTAACTAAAGAGTAACACTGTGACCTGGTGAACCGCAATCTTAGTTTTCATTCGTTGTTTTATGCAAATAGACGCTGTGTCGTGTTCCACAACATTCCCAGTAATTATTTCCAGTAAGAATACTAATAAATTGCTTTATATGCACCTCAAATTCAAGTTTGGCATAAAGGATGTAATCAAAAGTGTCTTAAACATTACTTTGTCAGAATAGGGCTAAGACAATAGCTGCTCTTGGCGCCACTGGTTACAATGCGTCCCACCCGCGCCAAGGAAAGCTGTTGACAAGGGTCATGATGTCATAAGGAATCTTCACAGTTCTCACCAAAACATGCTTTCAATCGACGAAAATTTTAGCTGAAAAGATTAAGACAGAAGACAATTTATATCTGGGCGCTTTGGGCGATTGGATCGGAAAAATGTTAAAAGCCAGAGACTGGTGGAGTGCTTGGTGTATGGCATTAGCAATATAGTTTGTCGAAGAGCAAATTATGGCCATTTAACTCCGAGTTGGCAAGGGAACGATTTGGTAAGTAGTTGTCCTGTATGATTGCAGTTCCAGCTGGTCATTTTGTTTGTTTCCACCTGTCCCAGGTCCTTGTTGGTTATGACTGTGCGCACACGTTCTTACTAAGTTCGCATTTGTTATCCTCATATGTGCAGCCTTACTAGGATTCTGGTAGTTATCCAGATGTATGAATATGTTCTTACAAAGTTATTGTTATTAATGCAATCATGTTAATTCTCGTTGATTTTTCTACCACTCACTGCCATTTGCGGCATTGCAGGGACGGATTCGGAGGACTGAGAGGTTGTGTACCCCTTAGCCCGCCCCTTACACTTTTTCTGGATGTTTCTTTCTTTTTTTTTCTTACTTAGACTTTTCTTTTCTAAAACTCTCTGATATATTTGCTTCATTTTAGGCTGAAAAATTACTCACAATTCATCTTTTCGAACGTCCAAGCGTATTTTTAAGAAGTAATTTGCGCCCCCTACAATAAAACAAGGCAATATTTCACCCATTGGCTTCACGTTTCATAATTCCCTGAGGCCTCCTTTTGTATTACGTAAATACCTGAAAATGTATTGCTGTATGTGCGTCCAAAGTGTCACCATTTTTGTCATTTCTGATACATTATATAGCGCATAAATTACATTCATGCGCATAATCTGACAGAATGCATATGCATTAATAATGATCCCTTTTTTCTTTCCTGGCGCACAGGACAACAAAATTCGACAACTAATCGAGTTGAAAATATATGCTAAAAATGCCCGCTGGTTTTTTTACAGACTCCGCTGGGCCCTTGTGATCCCTGATCCATTTTTGTAGAGTTGAACTTCTGAAGTCTTTTGCCCAACTTCCTTACACTTCAATGACGATAAATATTTTCTCGACGAATCGATTCTGCCCTACAATTTGTGAGTCTCCAATCCAGTGCCCTGATCACACAGCCATGGACACTGCGAACAGCCAGATAGCACGTGTATTTTAGTTTTCCCTTTCATAATATAGTATTTCTTTGCACTCACTTCCTGGAAACGCCACAGAAGTCAGCAAGTCAGGCGTGTCAGACTATTGTGCTTGAGCAGTGGACACAAAGGAAGATTAAGATTTTCACCTTTTTTGCCGAAATTCAGTGTCTATATTTTATTCAAAACTCTACAATGCCGGTACATTTATAATATATGACAGTCTAAGTTTGTTAACGTCTTCAGCGACATGTCTTTGAAATCAAAGCACCAGCTTTCTGCTCGTACTTATCATTTTTCCCTTTTTTCCAAGTCAATGTTAATGTCGCTTCGGACGTTAACTACCATGAATACCTTTTTCTGTCTGCGAGTCTATAATGGCTCATTAATTCTCCAGTTTTAAGTCGCGGAATTACTGCTATGCATAAGATGGCATTTGCTGAAAAATATAAGATGATCAGTCATCTCTGTTGTTTGTCCTCTTTGGCTGTTCATTGATCAACCCCTGTATTGCAATGTGATAGCTTGCAAGAGCTTCTTCCTATGTCTGACATGGTTGGCTTAATGATAGAAAATTTCTCCATTATGCAGCGGGACTTTAACATAACAGCAAATTGCGCCCAACTAGCTGAAAAAACATTACTTTTCGGCAGTTAGATCGGGAAAGAGTAGGAACGGATCGATTTGAAAAACGGAAATAAACTATACTGAAAATGGGTTCTGATTATGCTATCTTTTGATCAACTCTTTCCCAGAGGTGTAGACAATGGTAGAAATGTATCAATGTCTTCGGGCCTGTTTTGGCCATGATAACGGTGGTGTTCAGTGTACCAGATTTCTTGCGAAAGTTTGCCTTTAAAGAAACGGAAGTTGCAGAATGGTTACAAACGTTTTGTCCACTGAACGCAAGGCTTGTTAAGGTGATGTTTATGTCTACAATCTTGCAATGGAAAACCATGTTTACATCTCAAAAACAAGATTAAGCTTAACCAATACATAACGGAAACCGTTTATCGAAGTCCCGAACAGTTCCTTGGAAGAGTGTCTGTGCATCCGTGTTCCTCCCCCTGATCAGCTGACCAGTTTCTTGGTTACGGTGACAACAAGACAGTACTGAAGAGTGGTGCTCAAAAATTAATTTTTCATTGTAAGGTGTCTTCAACACTAATCCCAATGTGTCGTCCTGTGCCCGGTAGCTTGTACACAGCTCCAGATAAGGATAAGGCATTTGAATTTAGAAATCACACTGAAGCTGTTTGGGCGGAAAATCATTACACTAAGGTATGCGGCAATAAAATATCTTTATAAAGATGTGCAGAGCGCATAAATCTATACGCAGAAATCTCGGTTCTTCATTTGGAGCAGCAAACCTGATGAAGCATATAGGATTAAAGTGAATTTGCCTAGTTTTATAAATGGCGTCTTGTAAACTTAAAAAAAAAAGTCATGAAAATTAAAACGTTCCCGTTGAAAGAAATGAAATGTGAACTGTTGTAACAAGCCTATTTTTCATTTTAATGTTTTCTTCTTTAAATTGTGCGTTGGCAACTTTTATTTTACTTCGATATCATGATGCTGTTCAATTTTCGGCACAAAAGTGCGCATAATTACGCAGGCACAATATTATTTGCATGAGCAATGAACGACAACAGCGAAGAGTCATTGACAGCTCCTTACCACAGTTCAGCTCTGTGCCGCTCAGAACGGTCGGTAGCGACCTCTGTAGGGAAGTATCTCGTCGACGATGATACTTACGTGTATTTCAACTTTAACACAAATGAGATAGTTTGAAAGGGAGTTAAAGAAATCATTTGATAACGACTTGCCATTCATTAATAACATTCGCATGGGCTTATCACTCCCCAACGATTGAGGAATTTTTTTAACATAGTATTTTTGACCGTGAAAGGGTTAACACAGAGGAAGCCACATATTGGCCGCATGCAAGGCTCTACTAATAGCATATGTGTCTTAACTGTAACGGAAGAT
Organism: Hermodice carunculata; assembly: GCA_964020975.1. Classification (NCBI taxonomy): domain Eukaryota; kingdom Metazoa; phylum Annelida; class Polychaeta; order Eunicida; family Amphinomidae; genus Hermodice; species Hermodice carunculata. Next base: position 69,532,742 of record OZ026615.1, on the reverse strand, counting down.
GTTTCCCTCGTACATACAATTAGCATGATTGTATGTTTAAGGGAAACCATGGCTTCCGATCATATTAAGAGAAATGGCTTTGTTATTTTTGCTCATTAGGCTCGTAACTTTTCTTACTTAATTACTTCCCAGTTGGCTACCTACGATAGTTTGGCAGAGTTGAGATAAATTCGATATTGGATATATTTTCTGAATGGTTTTCAGTTTGGGGCTGGTGATCTTTGAGATTTTGCATCAGAGGTTCACAATGATACATTCATCTTTCACTTGGTCCTACGGAGTAAACGGCCTCGACACATTCCTTTGCTTTACGCTTGGGGTATCTCCATAGGTTCATTGATGCTGAAACCCTTAATTATGGTTTCTGTTATCCCCCTCCCTTAACAACCCGAAGGGCCACTTAATTAGAGAAATATATACTGATAAGAAGCTAAAGTCTATCTTACAGCCCATGCCTTGTATGTGACATTTATCTTTGATATGTTTTCGTTATAACATGAGTTTCTTATCAGTATACTTGAATGTGTAGATCTGGATCGCGTCTCGACGATTATGTTAAAGAGTGTAAATGTTCTGCGAGTTCTTGGTATCCTAAATGAAACATTTTTATGGGATCATTTATGATAATTAAGGTACCTAGTGGTGCATTTAAAAATAAAATTAAGTGACCCTCTGGATTGCTGGGGGAGTACCAGAAAATCTAATTAAAGTTTCCGGTACCATGGACCCATGGAGATGGCCCCAAGCATTGGTTGCTATGCGAAATGTTCACGACACAGCAGACCGCTTTGGGGGCATTGCATCGCGCGTGATACAAATATTCTGCTTGTTCTGTATCAGTTGAAAAGACGAGTGGACCAATTATCAGGAACCGTGTTATTTTATGATCTCATTTATTAGAATATAATCTTTGGTACGGTGGAACATGTATGTAAATTGGTATACAGTAAGCCTATATCATATTGTAGTTACTCTTCCAATATGTGAAGCCTCCGACAAGTTCAAAGAAAGGGCAGACGCAGTACAATTATTGAGATTGAAGATTTGTTTTCGTTTTACAAATAATAGCGGTCCGTTGTGCTATATAGCGCAGACATTTTAATCCTCTAGAAATATTTTACGCGAGATTCTACCTATCAAATTACATATTTTTGTCGTTTAAAGAATGTTCCTCAAAGAGTAGAGGACTCCATCAATAACGCCACCTGTAAAAGATTCCATTAAATATACCAATATTGCACATACTTCACATATCCACAGATTCTAGAAATAGCACTTTCACACCCAACGTATAATTGTTCGGTTTCTGCTTTCTCCCACTTTTCCATTCCCGTTACACCAGTTATGTAACCCACAAGACTAATATTGACACGTTCAATACTGTTTCTTGTATCGGAAAACAGAAGGAAAACACCATTAGCTGTAATTATCGTTTTACGTACACGATCAATTATCAACATGATTATTTCGACATATCTACTCGTGGACGGATTGATTTAATTAATTGCGTGCATTTGGTTTGGAAATGTGCGAGACACTGAGGAAAAGTGATATATCCATGGCAAGAATTTGGAGACAGACATGGAGGTGATTATTTCAGGAAATCTGATAGTATAAATCCAGTTTTATATTATTGTTCAAAATATTGTTCGATGGCTTATGCGCTGAATTTTACCTGTGTGAAAAGGCGCACGTGCATTTTTTGAAACCAGACATTTCAAAATTGTAAAAGCTTGCTAAGTATCAGCAGCTGCTGTTTGTCATGGGTCGGCGTGATTGGCCAGAAAGTATCTTCCTCCACTTATTCCTTTTTTACGTCTCGAAAGTGTGCCTTGGTGCCTAAATTTTAGTTCAACTGCCTCTCTGATAAACCGTTTAACTCTGTTTAATTTATTTATCTACTTATTATTATTATTATTATTATTATTATCATCATCATCATCATCATCATCATCATTATTATTATTATTATTATTATTATTATTATTATTATTATTATTATTATTATTATTATTATTATAAATTACAGTGGGTCTTGCAAGCAATGTGCTATCTGTGTCGTCACAATGTAAATGCTGTAAAGTAATGTTCAAACAACGTTTTAACACGTTGTGTGCTGTCAGAGGGGTCTCGCCGGCTCGTCAAAAAGTGGACCATGTCAGACCTGAACGTTCGACATGTGCCAAACATTTATACTTCCCCGTCTTATTCCTTGTCCTCGATAATGAGTTAAACAGAGGGTTAATTTACACACCGCATGATACGCGGCTCAACGAAAGAGAGACAGACTTGATACATTGCTTCACCGTAAGTTTCCTCCCGTGACTGACGGTGTACCAGAGACTACCGCACAGTGAGTGTTGACATGGAATAATTCAGTTTCTGACGGGTGGACGGCTCAGCGTAGGGGCTTGTGCCCATTTGTGCTTCTTGTGGTTATTTTTGGGTGGCCTTTCACATGCTACCTGTAATACGGAGGTGATATATTTTCTTCAAGAAAAAAGCATCCCAGTTATGCTACTTCTAGCCAAAATATACAGCTACCTGGAGTATCTGGGACCAGCATATAAATCGTTGCTGGTGAGGCAAATATACGTGGTCCTCAGAGGCATATGTTCGACATTTATAAGAATGGGGACACTCATTCAGTAGCTATGCTGCCTTGTTGTTGCACAAAAATATAATGTTTTCTTTTCATAGATTCTCAGCGTGCAAACATGAGAATATCTTTATTTTTTTTGTAATAGCTTCTACGGCCATTCTTGTCATGTTTCTAAAATTGACGTTACTTAGTGAAACACAGGAGATATGTTACCTGCGCATGTGTATTCTTCGATGTGTATTTTACCCCTACGAGTAACCTCATGATGGTACAACGAGTATCATTAGAACGACATCTCTACAAGTGCCTCATATGTCCCTGACAGATTACGCAACATACATGACCTGTGTTATTCCACAATAGCTATATCGGTGCAGAAGTGAGCATTTACTTTCCCAAAACACATTATATTTTTCTTAGGCATACAGTTTCTTAACAAATGCTTTGACGGAGGTTGTCCAGGTGCGCTCCCCATAGCTTCTCAGTACATTGCTTGCCTTATCAATATTTTCGATCGCTGGATGTTCGCCGCCGCTCTTACCTCGGCCAGATGAACCATCGATTGAACCCGTCGGGAGCGCCATTTTCACTCGAGAATGAGAAGTTAGACCAGCTGCTGAAGTTGTTTTGTTGGGCTGCCACTGTGGTCAGTTGCTCGAGTTATTTACCGGATACAGATGGACCAGACAATTGTCTTTTCGCGACCTGAGATCCGTAGTTATATGCTTAATGCTGCTAGGTCTCAGTTTTAAGCACGGCGTCTACCTCTATGCTGGCTTTTATCTGATTCTGGAGATAAACCTGAAAGTGGAACAGTTGCTTTAGAGTCCATAACAAAAACCCGAAACATACATGTCAAAGTATACATTCAGTGGAAGTGAAATTGAAATATAGAAGCTTAATTATGAAAATGCTATCGTCCAAGCAACACATGCGAAAACATGTAGTCATAGAATATAAAGCAGCGTCCCCTAAATGCTTCTCATATTTTTAAGGGCCACTCCTGCGTGTCTTTGATATCATTCACATTCCCTCCTGTATTATCTCGGACAATGAGTACGACGTCTTTGACCTAATTCATGTTCCCAAACATTATCTCGGACAATCAAAACCTGACAGATATTCGCGATTACTTACCCGTGATTTAGACAATAAAAGCAAGAGAGATGTTTGGGACACACCCTGCCAACGATATCAACAAAGTGACAATGGGGAAGGGCCTTCTGATAATACCAAATGGTGCCTTGTTTTTCATGAAGCGCAAGTGGTTTAATGTTTCCAAATTTCCGCCAACGACAATGCAATTCGCCAAGAGATTTTGATCACCATAGTAACATATGGTCAGCAAAGGGTACCCAAGCGCTTGAATCCATTGCAATGTTCACAACTTGAAGATCTTGCAGTCCGTTAAGTGTCAACTTTTTTCTTCAGGCAACAAGAATATTTAAATTCGTGTACTAAGCAAAATCAGTCAATGAAAGACCTGGCAGTAGTCATCTGATCCATGAGGTCACAACAGATAAATTGAGTTTTTGACACTGAATGAAGACTTAATGGGCGAAAGAAAATCTAAGCTTGGTTTTCATACTGTGACAGCTTGAATTACCCTATTATGCAAGAAGGTTATCTTCGCATGTATAATCTATTATAAGAACACGAAATGCTTAAAACGGATTATTAGGGAATTACAAAAATTCAGGTCGAGAGACAGAAGGTATAATTCAAGCCAGCAGGTACTAAGTAATTCACAAACTTGCATGTGTTCAACCATATTAACTGCAGCCCTGCTCTTCTACCTGATATAGCCAGGCAGCAAAGCTCTGCCTCCACCATGGTGTTGGTATACTAGTATGGTATTACACTTAATAATCTATAAATAACAGTTTCTGTCATACAAATGTAAATTTCCAATATATTATGCATTCTGTATGTTTGGAAAATATGTTGACAACAGCTCTCAGTTCATTTCCTTCTCACATTGTTGCTTTTGCAAGAGATGCATATTTGGCCATGCTCAAGACAGGGTTGCTGTCCTTCCTGCGAGTTCTTTGCTGTGGGATAGGAGTGCACTGCACAGCAATATTTAATATGAAAATGCCTTCTACAAAAGGGGATAATCATTATCCATTTGCTCATTCCTTCAATGTGCAAATTGGAAGACCATGTGCGAAATAAATAAAACATAAATTGACTATGACGGGAGACAATGCTTCAAGACCAACCTTTCACAAAGCTGCGTTTGTGTGAAAATTTGTTGAATAGGGCAAAGTTGCTCGTATTCAGGACTGGCTGATACTTGTGAATGGCAAACTGCCGGCTAACCCTCTTCCTGGCCGTTCAAATAGCCATGCATGGGTGTTAAGCTTCTAAGACATTGCAGAGATCTCTGCCAGTCACATAGGGAAGAACTACAAAGATTTTTGAAGCAGAAAATTGACATCTTGCTATTTGTGGCAGAGAAGAAACGAAGGGTTTGAGACTCTCTCTCTCTCTCTCTCTCTCTCTCTCTCTCTCTCTCTCTCTCTCTCTCTCTCTCTCTCTCTCTCTCTCTCTCTCTCTCTCTCTCTCTCTCTCTCTCTCTCTCTCTCTCTCTCTCTCTCTCTCTCTCTCTCTCTCTCTCTCTCTCTCTCTCTCTCTCTCTCTCTCTCTCTCTCTCTCTCTCTCTCTCTCTCTCTCTCTCTCTCTCTCTGGTATGTTAACCCGAGGCCATATTGGGCAAAATTATGTTCATATCTATTGCCAAACAAGAGTTTGTGTTGAGTGTTTTTTCTGTGCAATTCATGGATAATTTTAAAGGGGATATTCGTTGACGATTAGGAGTTCCTTGTTGATAATTTTATGATAAAATTTATATTTAGGGATAGTAAAGATGTCATGGATGTTGCGCTGGAATGATCATGTAATTAGGTACGGGACACATATTATCATCACGCCACATAGTTTAAAGATAAACTTCTCTCTCTCTCTCTCTCTCTCTCTCTCTCTCTCTCTCTCTCTCTCTCTCTCTCTCTCTCTCTCTCTCATCTCTCTCTCTCTCTCTCTCTCTCTCTCTCTCTGTCTCTCTGTCTCTCTCTCTCTCTCTCTCTCTGATTGGGCGAGTATGCGCTCCTAGCCAAGCATTTCTATATTGTCGCCGATGGCAAATGTCGATGATTTCTGGAACCATGTCTTGGGCTTTCCCCATATCACGCTTCGCATTACCAGTAAGTATATAATGGACAAACAGAGTTGACAAGTAAATTTCATTTTCAAATGAGTGAATAGAACTTCGATCACAGGGGTCCCTTCTCTACCTATATTTTTCACGCTAAATTAATCGATAAACACAAGAGAGCCCGTGCCACAAAGAAATAGAATGAATGACCAACGCTAGGCAGGGAGGCAAAATATACACTTTACGTGTGAGTACAACATGATGTTATAAGCTCGAAAAATTGACCTTAAAAATAAAAAAAAATACTTATTTAAGAGTGAAGTGTTTCCTCTGTGGACCGGTGGGGTTTTGCCATTTGTCCGTTAATAGTTTCTAGGTAAGGGCAGGTCTTGGCATGCCTCGGGTTTGAAATGCGGGGTATCTCTACGTGGACACGAATAAGGTTTAAGATACAATATTGCATATTGCCGTATACATGAGTCCATATAAACGGAAAAGATGCAGTCACATGGCACACTCAGTTCATCAGAAACGGCACATGTGAGTGTTTACATGACGATTCACTTCAGAACGTTGAATGAAAGTAATGAAAAGCAAAGTAATATATGACAGAGGGATGTCCCCGACACATACACACTGGTTCCTGGCACCGGGTTTGGTATCAGACACAGAAAATGACCATAGAATAAGAATGTCTGATATATTATAAAATAAGATTTTAGGTTTGAAGCATCATTTGTTAAGAAAGAAATAGCCAAAACGGATTTTGAGGTATGAGTTTCCTTTTCCCAGTAGATGAGAAGCGAACAATACCTCAGTGAATGTATTTTAATCAACACTACATAAATATAACGTTTTCCGAAGACATCTGTACCCGCGCGTTTTGTACAGTAGGGGTCGCATGTGTGCCGGTCACAAGGTTTTGTAGGCCCACACAGGAAGTACTAAGCATTAGTGGGCTTGCTATCAAATAGCTGGCGATAAGACCCTCTTATCAGTGTACACTTTGGCTGCAATTTTAAATCGAGTTTTAGGGTTTTTTTTTTTATTTACGCGTATCTCACACTAATTAGGTCATTAAAAAACATTGAACGCGAATCTTTGGTTGAAATATAGTGTAGATAAATTGGTCTTGATCGTAGCAAAAAGTGGTAGCTATTGGGTGATTAATATCGGAGCAACTACTTTGTTTATGATATTTGTGAGCAGGAGCATTCTCTGAAAACAGTATCTTCATGTTTTTGGTAGCGGAAACCTTGATACTTTGCGCCAATACCAAAAACCACGTAGTAAAGGTATTTCTGTGACAAGTGGCTATGAATAGTATGTTTGGCTTATCTTGAATGATACATATGGTAACTCTTCAGTCACACGTCCATGAATCGCACAACGGTCGACTTAAGTGCCGGAGATGTTCATCCCAATACACGACAGCTGATTGACAGTCATCAATGTCTCTGTGCTTGTCAGCATGAAACAACACGTAATTCCTGCGGCCGTGTCCTCTGCTCATACTTCCTTGGCAAAGGTTTTAAAATGACCTAAAATTACCCAGTGGACTACTCCATCCTAGGCTCTTCAAAAAAATAAAGTACATTAGCATATCCAGTAAACCGATTATTTACAAGCAAAAACATCTGCTTCTTGTATGGTTATTTAAATTTTATACTCGTGGCATTTTTAAGTGTCAGGAAAGCTTACCTCGGTACTAGAAACATACATATCCCTATTTAAATCCACGACCTATATTTGTCCCATCACTTTGTTCAAAAGCATTGTCATTGGCACAACAATGATATTTGTACTATGGCTGAATTAGACAAGAACCCAACTACTTGAACATGCATATCTTGATAATACAGTTGCTCCAAAAATCCTCGATGACCCCCCTCAAATATGGCACAGGGGAGCCTAACTGGGACAAAGACGACATGATTAGATTTTCAGGCCAATATAATCGTTGTTTCTGACTGTTAAGTTTTCAACGTCAAAGGGCATTAAACTTTAAGATACATTGCTGCCAATATTTCTATCTGCATGCACTAGTGACAGAGGCATAAAGTTTACATGAGGTAGGAACACGCGATGGTCGTACATATAATAGTTAACACGTACTTAGAATGACTTTGACCTGTGTGTGTGTGTGTGTGTGTGTGTGTGTGTGTGTGTGTGTGTATGTGTGTGTGTGTGTGTGTGTGTGTGTGTGTGTGTGCTTGGTTGACCGTTGAAAGATCAGATCAAATGAAGCCACCGACTTACGAGCGACCATGACTTAAGGATAAATAATACACACTTGATCATGAGGTAAAGGTATGGGTATGAACAAAGTTCTACCATATCGTCGTGTAGTGATGCTCTTGAGAAAAGTGTATGTTCTGTCCTGAGTGGCTGGTACTTCAGAGTGTATACAGGCTCAGTAGATTGGGGGATGCAGAATATAACTTGGACATAAATTTACAGACGTAATTTACAGTTTCCAGAGCGCTTAATATTCATCGATGTTCAACAGAAAGTGTGTTTTTGCAAAAAAAAAAAAAAAAAGTTAAATGGTTGTTGATGGTGTGTTGAATTAAGTTGTAAGCGTCCGTAAACATAAACACCTAGAGTATGTCAAAAAATTTTCATTGCTAAAGGCACGATAGGGTTTGGCGATGATATACGTTGTCGTGGCAGACTGATATATCCCGCTACATGCTGCAAGTCGGTGGATGTATCAACCAATTTTCCTTCCATGAACAGAATGAAACAGACATACTATCAGAAGTACTCATATGATAACGCTCATTACTTTCAACATGTTAGAATTAAACTACAATTTATTGATTAAATCTCATTGGTTGTGAGAACCATTTTGTCTTGCCGGCTTAGCAGATTTGAATTTACAATTTCTCATTTCCACATCACCATGCTTAAAACAGAGAGCAAGATACACGAAAATTAGGTGTTAAATTTTCCTTGTTGCTTGTTGGTGTTATTTGTAAAAAAAAAAAAAAAAAAAAAACACTCTTTTGTCACCAGAGAATTAACCAAGAATAACGCATTTATCAAGGTTTTCATTTTACCCTGTGGTGTGTTTTACTTTTCGAAATATTTTTTTTGACGAGTGGATATTGCGATGCCGTTACGATATCATTGTAACTGACAGAAGAAACACTGGCATTACTGTGCCTTCTAAAAAATTAGCTTCCCTATATATATATATATATATATATATATATGATGGCAGCATGCCAAACTGTCCAGTGACAAAGAGTCAACATGCTATCTTACTTTCCAATATCCCCTATATGTTGCTATTTGTGTTTCATTGATAAGTGCACGTGGGAATATGACCGCTTGTTTTGCTTCGTTTTTCGTGGAATAATTTCTCAAGTATACTCAGTCCTGTATTGCTCAAATCCCTGGTCTCAAATTTGGTATAAAAAGCAACCACGAAACATATGGTGAACTGATTCGATTTCAGGCATGTTTTGAGGCAACTGGTGACCTACGCGTAAGCTTTAGGGACGGCACCGTTTATTGTGCCTGGGGATTGGATATAAGCGTATTACAAGAATTGACATCTAATTTTTTTTTTTTGATTCGGTGGCATTCAAATTTACTCATAGTGGCTAAAAAAATAGATAAGCAAAGGGACCTATTTGTGACAAAGACGCATAAGTGGTCCTAAAATATATCTTACTGTGTACTTGAAAACTGTGCGACATGTTGGTAAATTAACTAATTATAAAGTATGGAACTGGATTTAATGGCAAGACGTGCCGGATCGTGAAACGTGTGAACGGACAATTTTATGGAGCAGCAAAAGTTTCACTTGATCTTTCTTAACACCACACGGGTTCTGTGTATTGTTGCCTGCAAAGCGGACTACTTATGAAAGCAGCTGAATATATGGTATAGAATGAGACTGTTTTGTACATTTTGTAACCTTGATCTGAACCTTATTTGAAAGTTGCCTTCAGAGCAGTATTTAGCATAACAAATACGATAACTACAAGAAATAAGAGAAACCACACAACGTTCCTTGAGTAAATATTGTTGTTGATATTGTATTGAGTATCATCAAGAACGGAAATAAGTGTTTATATTGAAACTTTTGATTAATTGCGAGGTACACCAATATTCATTTTCTCCATGAAACCATCTTATAAGAGGTCCGTTGACGTAACAAAGCAGGATGCTCGTTATGAATTACATGGTTTCTCCATCAGTATGGAGCAGCGGACGACGGATGTTTCGAGCTGTAAAAAATACCCGTTTACCACAACTTAGATGCGACTGCAACTCTCGAATAAAGGGCGAAAATACACCTTAATAGATGTTCTGTCGATAGAACAGTATAGTAATCCACAAGAAGCTTGTACTCGTGCGTGTGGGCGTACTCTGCGGCAGTTGGTAGATTCGCAAGGAACAGCTGTCTACTTTGAGGAAATGATATAACTACGGGGTGGCTTTCGCCTGTCTCTCCCCCACTGACTAAAGCCTGTCCTCCAGGGCTGGCAAATTTCGATCACCAATTCCTGTGTGTGCGGTGCAAGATAGGCATATAAAGGCACTACAATGGGTGATGGCTGTACTGGGGCAATCACAGTGTCAGTATGGCTATCGATTGGCGTCTTTTTAGCTAGGCATTAGTCCTGACTACTGGTTTTTACATCCATTTGTATTCTCGACACGTGTGTCATACGTACTACTGGTACACTCAAAGACTCACGCGCGGCCTCAAATTAGTAATAGGTCCCGGAAGAAGGCGAGATGGCCGTGAAACATAAATACCAGCGATCGATCTACCAACAAGAGCACGATAGCCCGTAGGCCCGGTCATTCTTTGTTTTTAATTGTGTACAATTCAATAAGCGCAAGTCCATAAAAAGCTCCATGGCAGGATAATATCTAATATGGATCTATAACTCATAAAAAACTCAGTCCTTATTTCAACAAAAGGCAACGTATATTATATTCATTTCTATTCTGCTGATTGGTAGCTCCTCGCACGTTTCTTAAATCAGATTCAAGAACGAACCACCAGAAATGTTAAATAAGGCCTTGAAGTGGTATTACCTTTGTATGGTCCGGTGCCCGTAACATGTCCATGTTTTGGGGTCTTTACTCTAACATCGACTTCGTTAATTCTGCGTGTCGATTTTTACTTCATGACGAGTGTACTTATGACCGCTTGCCCCATTCACTGGCAGTTTTCCTTGGTTATACTTAATGAACGGATAATTCACCCACATTTATTTGTTCGCAATTGGTTGGAAAATTAGCGACACGCGTACGCATGCGAACCGAGGCTTTCCAGAGTTGCGTATCGATGAACTCAGTGCAAAGCAATTCACTTTGGCACCAGTTACTCTCCGTGCGGTACTGTCGTGGCCTTGTGCTCCCTCTAGCTGCCTGGTGGCAACATGAGTTCCATTAGACTGGGTCTTTTTCTAATGTACTTCTCTGCTTGTACTATGCAGATTCTGACGGAGGATTGAGTCGGGGGATACCATGGAAGACGATGTTGAGCCACGTGTTATCAATGTCACAACTGTGATCGCGACGGCTTTGCAGCAAGTCGGTCCGCGGTATGTCAGAAGCATCACCACCCATGCATACGGGGGGTTTGTCCCCCGGGAGGCCACCAGAGCTGCCGAGGAAAACATTCTGAATCTCTCCGGGACCAGTGGAAGTTACAAATCATGGAATGTTACAAGTGGAAGTTTGGTTCCTTCTGCAGTAACATCTCAGCCATGGAATTATACGTCTTTTGCCAATTCCACGAACAGCACATCGGATAAGTATGAACTGCCTCACACTTTACCTTTTATTTTATTTGTTGCGGTCATAGTCGCTGTCTTGTCAATTGCAACTGCAGGAGGTAATGTCATGGTCATGATATCTTTTAAAATGGATAAGCAATTGCAGACGGTGAGCAACTATTTTTTATTAAGTTTAAGTGTTGCTGACTTCGCCATAGGAGTGTTTTCCATGCCAATGTACACAACGTATTTATTGATGGATCGATGGCCATTTGGGCCGATCCTTTGCGATATATGGTTGTCTTGTGATTACGTGATGAGCAATGCATCGGTTGCCAATTTACTTATCATCAGTTTTGATAGGTACCTGTCCATAACCCGCCCTCTAACATACCGAGCTAACCGTACCCCCAAACGGGCAGCCATTATGATAAGCTGCGCGTGGATCATATCTGCAGTTATGTGGACACCATGGATAGTGGCGTGGCCTTACATTGAGGGTAAACGAACAATTCCAGATGACAAATGCTATATACAGTTCCTAGCGAGTAGCAAAGCTCTAACAGTTGCCACTTGTGTCATGGCATTTTACCTGCCTGTTTTCATCATGTGCGTGCTGTATTTTAAAATCTATCTGGAGACCGAAAAACGGAATAAAGGCTTAGCCAAACTGCAGGCCAGTAAGCAAATGGTTTCCACTAAGCGGTCAGGGGATTCTAGTGATGATGAAGTGTTTTCTAGTCTTAGCCAGAGAAGAAGCGACTCCTCGCCAGATATCGAAGACGTGGACGAGTTTAACCAGCGAATACGGGAATGCCCGAGATCTAGAAGTCGTTGGCGGAAATGTAGTAATTGTTGTAAGATTGACAGAGATAATGATTATACAGAAGATTCAAGTAGCAGTGATCCTCCCGGCTCCCCGGGTTATGAGGGGACACCCACATCTGATGACAGGAAAACATCATTAGCCATGCGCAGGGACCATCCATTGCATGGTCACATGCACCAAAATGGCCGCCATGGCGGCAGACGAAGTAGTGCTAGTGGGCTCATGATCCCATTAATCACTGTGGATTCTAACCGCACCACTCCATCTACACCTTCCACGGATATTACTGGCACTTTTAGTAGACATAGTAACCTTTCCTCATCTCCATCTGGGCCAGTAGTGGACCCCGAAATCCAGCCCCTTAGGGGTAGAGAAAGAGACCGTTTACATAGAAAGGAAAGAGACACATATACGATTTTGATTAAGCTACCAGACGAAAGTTCTACGGACCCTAACGCTAAGCCAACAATAAAAATGATTACTGACAGCGAAGAAGATGAAGACTTAGTGCCAAATAGAATTGAAAAAAATAGTATTGCCATGAGCTCGAGGAGGAAAAATAGTGCAGACATAGGAAAATATGGTCCAAGACCACATAGTTCAAGTTCCATGGGTAATCGGAGATTTACAAATACAGACACATTGAAGATGGCCATGCAAGCACGCATGGCTTCCAAACTGGCAGGAAAAGCCAAAACACAACACAATCGCCGAAGACGACAAGAACGAAAACAAGATAAAAAAGCAGCCAAAACACTGAGTGCCATCTTACTAGCATTTGTCGTTACCTGGACACCATACAACATATTTGTATTGGTTGAGACTTTCTGTTTCACCTGTAAAATACCAAACACGTTATATGCAATAGGTAAGTCATGTTTCTATGTTTGATTGTTGGGTTATGTATTGTTCACGAGACCAATGTTTATTTTTATTTCCCAAAATGATAAGGGTTGTCACTGGTTTCTGTGAAGTGGGTACACCGACACTACACCAAAGTCTACGTACAGTTTAAGCTCAGCAACATTACTATAATTTCAACCACTTTCCAACTAATAATATTAATATTTTACATGTTGCTTTGTAATTCTGAGACTGAACATAGATTTTCTCTTGGCATATAAAGTATATCAGCGACAAGTTCAGTGCATACTCTATCGACTGAGAGGCACACTGTTTGGAACAAACAGTCAGGTGGCGTCAGCGGAAAAATATAAAGAAATGGTTGAATACCAATGATTCCCCAGTTTAGGAAGTATGTTCCAGGCATGTTGCATTTCTCAAGTGTTTGCGTTAGCATCTCATATATGAACAAAATGCGGAGGACTATTGAGATGGTATTAAAGTCCAGTTAGTTCTTTGGAACGCTAGTAGTAGTGATGATGATGATGATGCTGATGATGATGATGATGATGATGATGATGATGATGATGATGATGATGATGATGATGATGATGATGATGATGATGATGATAGTAATAATAATTACAATAACAAATCGAGTAGGAAAAGTACTCTTTTTTAGCGGTGAAGGCATTCAATAGAAATTGAATGTAACACACGTGCAGATTGTCCAAGTGACACAAGCGATGGGGATTCAATGAAATAGATTCCTAATCAAGAAAAAATACCAGTTTTTTTTTTTTTTGATCCCGAGCATTGCACATTGTCAGTGACCAACATAAGCAAAATTTGGTTTTTGCGAGCACCCGTTTCTCTATTGAAAAATATTAACATACATGTTGGAAACAAAATATGCCTAACAAGAGTTTAGAAAAATAAAATCAGCTTTGTATTTGAAACGAAAAATGGAAACAAAGTAATTGCGGGGCTTAAACTCCATGTAGGTGACAATACGTTTTTTGCAACACCAGCAAAGAAGGAACAATATGGAATAACAGAATTCAATGGCATTTAAACTCTGTAGGTGAGACAGAATCTTTGAAGCAATTGTACTTGTCAGAACTCTAAAGTACACAAAGGTTCGTCTTTGTTCCACCTGTAAATAAAAGGCAATGACATGGAACTGCATCATTCAAAGGCTTAGCAGGTCACGTAATATTCTTGTCTTTTAACTGACCAAGATGGCATACTCCCCACATAAAAGCTTTCCAGTTTCCATGACACATTGACTATTTTGCAGGCAACCCGTGCCGATGTTTGCGCTGACAGTTTTGGGCTCATGCGTAGAGCAGTCTGGTAGATATGTCGTGGCTGCACATAGCTAGCAAAACTGTCAAAGATATATTTTTTATTTTAAAATCTATTATTTTTCTTCAAGTTTAAAGAAAATATCAAGTTGATAACTTTCCTAGGGGCATTGACAAGGCATATGTTGGTTTTAGTTTATTTTCACCATTGTGTAAATCATAAGGTCAACTTGACATAAAAGATAATGCAGCCGCTGTGGGGCATGTGGTTGACTGGCAGCTATCGAAGAAGGGTCAGTTACAATGATGCGTATGCAAGGATTTGGGAAGAGAAATGTGTGAAAATAAATGTGTAATAACCTTCAGTATCAAGGGCACAAATCAGATTAAAGTGGAAAAAAAATTGTGGCTTTACAATTCAACATGTCCGAGATGGCCAGCCTTCACTTGCTATTGTCACATATATTTACGGCGTTCTGTCGCTTAACCACCCATTGAAGAAGCCTGTTTACTTGCATATCTATTTTGCAGGGCTCGCCATTAAAACTCAAGAAGTGTAGTCATGATAGAGAGTTATCAAACGCAGTCTTAAAAACATCCCATCAGGTAGTGATCATAACATCCATTTTTTTATACAAGAAATATATATTATGTACCGGGTACATTTTTTTCTGTCCAGAATATACGGTGGGGGGAGGGGTGTGAATCTTTAAATTACCAACACTGCAAATTTGCAATGGTTTGTAGTTTCTGAGTTGCTTTTTGCATCAAAGAGCTGCTGGGGACAAAATATATATTTATTTTTAAATCAAATAAATAGATTAATGAAAATGACATAAATAAAGGTGAAAAGTACCTTCTTATTCGCTTTACGCTCGGTGAGCTGTTGACAAAAAATGAAATAAGAATAAGTAAATATATACAAATGAAACAAAGTAACGAAAAAGGTTTATTCTAAGAATTTAAGAAACAGCCACTGATCCATTTCGACGGGGACGCATACTGGGATATAAGCAACTGGATTCCATGTTGGCACAAGGGTACATTGACTGAGGGAATGGGCCAGCTTAATAACAGATTGCTTTTTCAAGGATTTGCGTAATATCGGTTCAGGTAAACTCTAAGGGCGCCATGATAAGCATTGATCCTTATCTGTGATGGCAGGTTGTGGCTTAGGTGACAAAGGTTGAGACTTACGGAGTTAACATTAGAACATGCCTGATCTATTTTGTATAGAATTAATCCCGAAGTCCTACGACTCCCAAGCTAGAATACTATCGTCAACTTTCAGTACAAATTTGTTCATTTTTTTCCTCTCGTTTTAAGAGGTAAGCCTTTTCCTTGATTCTGTACAGAGTGAATATCGTTTTTAACTCTTTCGGTTCTAGGTTGTAGACTTAGCCAATAGCATTCCTTGGTGCACTTTAGACAGTACGCCAAAACCACATCAAGAAAGTTGTTGACCCAAACATAATCTGGAACTTTTGGTATAAGACTATGCATCTAGAGACTATGATAAAAGATCTTTTGATGTGTATTTCGAATCTGGAGTCCGGTTATTTCAACTGCGTAGAACTTTTCTCGTGGTAAAAGGACCAATGGGTTAAAGACGCAGCGTGGGGTCGGTAAACGCATTGTGTTTGATTGCGTATCTTAAGTGCTTGGTCTTTCGTTTCAGCAAAACAAACTTCAGTAGACTAATTAGAGAGCTCAAGAGTTATAATTTTCTTTTTCTGCATGTTGAGTGAAAACTTTCTTGCGGCTTCTGAATTACAAAACGGAACAATTATTTTCATATTTCATTAAAGCACAAAAGTTTCCTGTGGGGTAGAGGTGATATATGAAAAGTGGTACTCAAAATATGTATGTTTTTGAGAATACACGGTGCTTCAAAATGTCATACACTTTTGCTGATCGTCGTAGGAGTTCTCCTAGTCAATAATTAGGCGTTCCAGGGTCGGCCACACAGTGATAATATCTATGACCACTTAAAATATAAGAGGGATTGAACTTAAAGTCTACAGATTGAATGCCTGGTATAAAGGGCATGTTAATTCTCATTATATAATAAAGAAAGTAACAATGTTTTACTTATACATTGAAAATAAACAAGCCGATATAATGCAGAACTGATTAGCCAAGAGCACTTTAGTGTGGGCATATAATCCAAATCAACTCAATCCCGACACAATTAAATGCCCAAAATGTAGCGTGCCATTCCTGTAAATAAGAATCCTTTGATCAAGATCAAAAGTGACAGAGCTTTAAAATGGAACACAGTTGAAAAGCCATCATGTTATATATGGGAAATGAAGATTAGCTATTACCTGATATCATCATACAAACGTGCCTTTGGGAAAGGGCATCTGCTCAATGCATGCTGCTTACTTAATAGAGCAAAGATATTTTATTTGTTGACAGAGGGCGAGAATATGGTTTTCATCATCAGGTGAATTGTATGAGATTATTTCTTGTCCATCTAAGGTGCAATTATGACATCTAAACGGCCAGTTTGAGTGGTTTCATTTGTTGTTATCAAAATGCAATTTAACTTATGGAACAAGCTTTATGCACTAAAAACGAAAACTGGTTTAAAACAGAGACGAGGTGGGGATTTTACTTTTAATACACGAACATGCACCGGGTAAATTTTTGGTATTTGGTTAAAAAACATGATAATCATATTTTGAGCACAGGCGTAACTGTTTGTTGGGGAATCATTTTAACCGAGGTGCACGATAAAAAGCACCAAATTAGTAGAATATTGAAAACTCACAAACTTTTCTTCACAAATATATGTTACCCCCTGTCTTTGTTAAGACCCTATCTCAGGTTTCGTAAAATTGTTTTGCCTACGAATTGGAAACCATTTTAAAATTGTAGCCTTATAACACATGACGCTAAACCAACCTTGCATCTTGTATTTTCCATGCTTTTTATCCACACCAAAATAAATAAATAAATAAATAAATAAATAAATAAATAAATAAATAAATAAATAAATAAATGAATGAATGAATGAATGAATAAACAAACAAACAAACACACAAATAAATAAATAAATATAAATAAATATAAATAGATAGATAAATAAATAAATAAATAAATAAATAAATAAATAAATAAATAAATAAATAAATAAATAAATAAATAAATAGATAAATAAATAAAAACTTGACATACTTTTAACGAGAGCGTTGACTGGAGGGTCCGCTATTTGCTCAAATTAGGTCATGATGACTCCAAAATCTAATCAGTTCATTTTGGCATGCTAGATAAGCATACTGCCAAATTTGAGCAAAATACATTTGAACATTCTGGAGATGTTGCGGTAACGAGTCCTAACGAGCATGTAATTAGGCTGCCATTTGCTCAAATTAGGTCATGGTGACACCAAAATCTAATCAGTTCATTTTGCCAGGTAAGTAAGCGTATTGCTAAATTTGAGCGAAATACACGGAGGCATTCTGCAGATGGCGCGGTGCCTGATCCAGCTTGCCTCTGCACTGATCCCTGCGAAGATCCTATACATTTTCTTCTTTTCTGCACATTCTACTGTCGATTTAGAAAGATCTTATTCGACACTGTCACCCCCGTTTTAGCCCCTGGTGCTCATGTGCATCGCAATTTATTTCGTGATATTGTGCATATAGGGCTAGCTGAAATCCTCCTGTTTGGTAGCAAATACTTACCTGATGCCATAAAGACCCTCATTTTTGATGCAGTACAAACTTATGTTGTCAGTACTAGACGTTTTGTTTCCTACTCTGTGGAACAAAGTAGCAAATCATATTGTTCATTCGTCTATCTGACCCATAACTCTTTTTTTTTCGTGTGTACATTTTGGTGTCGAATATGGATCAACTGTACAGTGCTGATATAGAAGTACAGTCATACAGATACTGTGTTGTATCTCCTTGTATTATATCTTCACCTGTATAGTCAACATAGATTTGTATTGTCCTGTGTGTATTGTACATATACCGTGCGTCTCTCTGTGTCAGGAGAACCCATGTATTAGTCTCATTGTAATCCTGTTTAAATAAATATGTTTAAACTAAACGAGAATGCGCATATTCGGACGGACGGACGGAGGGACAACCCTAAAACAGAAAGGGTCCCCCTATGGGGCGGACCCTTAAAAATCACTCCCTTAAAAGTCAGCATAATGGACGGTGTATGAAATTAATGCACTGAAAATTTCCTCAACGGCGTTTTTAAAGTGGGTTCCAGGTTAAAATGAACAAGAATTTGTGCACATATGTACCTCAGGGAAGGTGTGTATTCCAAATATCGAGGGGTTTGCATGCGGGCAGATTGTTGACAACTGAGTAAATATGCCGTGCATGTTGCGTATCGTCTGTTTGTTCTTGTGAGCATGTTTTGATACGTGTTTGCCACGTCCTCTATTATAAAGTAGAACAATAATTGGCGTGTGTCCTAATCCACACGAACAACTATACAATAAAAATGTACTTGCTGAATCATAGCATCTTCAAAATGAAACAGGCAAACAAAATAAAAACATGAAACAAAAACACATAGAACCACAAAGAGCGTTTGGCCAATTTGCATTGCTTACCTTTGATAACTGTTTTGAGAGAGAGAGAGAGAGAGAGAGAGAGAGAGAGAGAGAGAGAGAGAGAGAGAGAGAGAGAGAGAGAGAGAGAGAGAGAGAGAGAGAGAGAGAGGTTTATCTTTAAACTATGTGGCGTGATGACATGTGTCCCGTACCTAATTACATGATCATTCCAGCGCAACATCTATGACATCTTTATTATCCCTAAATATAAATTTTATCATAAAATTATCAACAAAGAACTCCCAATCGTCAACGAAAACCCCCTTTAAATTATCCATGAATTGCACAAAAAAACACTCAACACAAACTTTTGTTTGGCAATAGATATAAACATAATTTTGCCCAATGTGGCCTCGGGTTAACATACCAGAATGATAAATATGCCCCCGGTTCCAATTAAGGAAATATTCCACACTCAGTAACAAAGCTTTCATTAGGTACGTGAAGAATCATTTGATAAGTGGCTAACCGAACTGTAACAGTTGCTCATTCGGATGGTAAATATATGTCTTATTTTACTTCCATTTGTCAGCTTATTTTCATTTGCACTAAAACTAATCGTACACGAGAGGTTTATACCTATGATTGAAAACAAATGTATCTTGAATTATCATTAAACTGATTCCAGCAGTCTGTTTTATCATTAAGTTGCAATATAAATTGAATGGCTCCCATGTGAGCGACAAATTAGGGTCTCCCCAACCATGCGCATTTATCATTTATCTGATAAGAAATACCCTATACATATATATATATATATATATATATATATATATATATATATATATATATATCTGTGTGTGTGTGTGTGTATGTATGTATGTATGCATGTGTGTGTGTGTGTGTCATCAAAAAATTATTATTTTCATAATAATTATTATTATATTCTGGGTCTTGTTTGTGGTGCTGTCGCCTGTTTATATTACATGCTGCATAAACATGATATGTTTTGGCCTGGGATTCGAAAATACTTAAAGATGTAGTAGTTTTTGGCAAGAAAGCCCCCATTGTGGGCCACACTTTATGTATATAGGTTAGCCAAGTAACTTGTCGCTCAGAATTCCTTGAGCAGCTCTTCTCTTCAAGTTTAAATTTGTTTACAAACAGTGCAAGCCGTGGTACAATACTTTGTGCTAGGAAAAGCAGTCTTAAATTCAGATCAACATCTTGTCACACTCTGTGCTTTGTTGGAATAGTTAAGATGGTGGAAACACATGGTTTGATAAAAGTGAAAGAAAGTCAACTCTGACTTTTCGACGGCGAAATAGAAAAAAACATGGAGCAATAAGCTTCAAACCTAATATGTTATAAAGTAAGGATCATATACGCATCGTCCGCTTTCAAAAGTTCCAGTCACATACATCTCATCTTATGTCAAAATCCCTGCACTGGTTTGCTGAAGAATTTCTCAAACGCCAGAGTCAATGTACAGTAATATTACTAAACATGCATTTTACTACATGTTAAAATTCGGTGTATGTGAATAAGATAGACATTCTCCTATGTATAGGAGGAATCAATATTGTTCAAAACAGATTACCCTGTATGCAGGAAGTATGTTATTCAAGTGGGCACCTAGCTTTTAACCACGGAGTCCGGCAACGAAATTAGAGCTCAAATCATGGGGATATATATTATATACAGGCTGGTGATCTGAGTTTTACTTCGTACCGTGCAAATGTCTTATTGGAAAATGTAAACTCCAGAGCAATTATATATCAGAGCTTATTACTTGAAGACAACTTTCGTCATGTATAGGTATCCCACGAAGGTTTTGCTTTCGATCGCGTTTTACGCTTTTACTTAGCATTAAATAAAAAAATTTTTTGACCGAGTGCCCAGTCAGGTTTCTGTACCGGTGAAAGAACCAACAGAATGACTAAAACTAACTACGGCAAAGAGTTCTTGATATATGGTTAATCAAAGTGATACTACACGGCGACTTCTGAAATACTTTGGCATTTACCGTCAACAAACGGTAAAGTAACCCAAAATTTGCACGAAAGAAGACAAACTTTACTATTGCAATATTCAGATCCCTGTCACTGATATAGAGCCTAATGGCATCGACTATCAATAATATATTAAGTTCAATTTCTGGCGACAAACGGAAAAGTATTTTCCACCAAGGCACGAAATTGGAAACCATATATGCGCTGTTATTCGATTGCTGGTAACATTTGGTAAAACATGCACGTGTAAGGACGATCCAGCCGCAAGATAGAGAGTCATATTGTTGCCAATGCCTAGAAACAGACATGAAGCTGGAGCCCGTTTTCTAAATATTCTTGTTTAACTTGGTTGTATTGATTTTCATCCCCAATGATACCATGCCTTTTGTGACCTAGAGAAATGGAAGATGTACCGTAACTTCGAAACCGACCGATTGGGACTGAATTACATCGGTACTTTGTTCTTTCTATCCATGCTTTGAAGAGTCTGGGGCTGAATTGTTTTAGAAAAGCAAACCGTACACGAATGTCGGTATTGCATACCGTTGGCAATTGGATATAGCCCTTCCCCCCAGTTGGGGTCTCATTTGCTCTGAAGGATATTGTACATAAACGACATACCGGTATGGAGGCATCAGTTTCATTCCTGGCTAATTCGTCAGTCATGCGATCAATCCTTGAACTCCTAAGCTCAACGCAACGTAATTATGATAAGATAGGCCATGTTCATATTTGCAAGGCTACATTTGCCTCTCGAACATGTAACTACCGTGGTAAAGTTACGAACGCAACGCGATTCTACGAACTCTCGCTTCCACAAATAACAACATCCAAAACGCTGCCTTTCGTGAGAATTCGACATATATATATATATATATATATATATATATATATATATATATATATATATATATATATATATATATATATATATATATATATATATATATATATACGTATTTTGCTGGGCTAGAAATGCGATTAATCATAGGAATGATACACATGCATTTAAAGTTTTTAATTATGTTTGATGACCCCAACATAGAACATATCTAGAGTATATGTCTGGCTTCAACAACTCAGCACCACCGCTTGCACAACTAATGTACATCGTATATATATATATATATATATATATATATATATATATATATATATACATATAACTTATATACCTTCAAAAAAGAAAAGAAAAATACCCAAGGAAAAACAGAAAAAGGGAAAATCACACGAGCATCAGTTTTATTCACAAAGAGCACAAAATATTAGTAGGAAATAGATTATTTATTGACAGTTCCCGGTCTCATAGCCATGCATTTTTAAACAAATGCAATACCAGTATGACCACCAAGTCGTTAATCTGTTCAACAGGAGTACCTTCTACAGGGAAGCATTGTGATTCCTGGTCGTGCGTGAAGATGTAAGCTTCATTGGAACGTCTTTATCTTGACTATGAAGCAGATTCTGTTTTTGTTTTTGTTTTTGTTTTTGTTTTTTTCGTTGAGCATACAACCTATTCCGGCAGAATTAATTCCTGTGCACTTTTAAATTGCTTTTCTCAAACTCTCAAAGTACTACATGGTGACAGTGCTATTTGAAAGGTACCAACACTCTTAAAATATAAATGTAAACCTGGAGAAAGTTCAGTTTCTAAACATTATTTCAATGGTGTTCATACAGAATGTACAAGATTATATGCCCTCTGATAAATTATCAAGTCAAAGGTAAAAAAATGATAGCATTAAATAAACATTGTACGATTTGACATGATTTTCAATTGAGTCCTTCTACATCAAAAGCTATAGCATGTTACAGTTGTACTGTAAAGAGTTGTTTACATCTTTCTTTATGGCCCTTTCACCAGAAGCCTTGTGCCAGCCTTTGGTACGCATGCGCTAAATGCCAAATGACAACTCACGATTATAGTACATATTCCCCCTTCCTATTTAAAAATAGCTCATGGGCTGCTAAAAATACTTAAAGGCTGTACAAAATATGCACACTTATGAATGCAGAAAAAAACTTCTTCCACACAAAAATATCACACTATCAGCCCTTGGAAGCGAGAATCTCATAAAGTTATTCTTGATATTACAGGTTAAGGGTCTGACGGGTAATGAATTGAAGGCTGTTTTTCAAGGGTTCAAATAGCTATCTCATATTGTATTCAAATAGCCAATGCCTTGTGCTATTTGATTATTTATGTTACGCGGGGTTAGGGACAATCGCGTGGCTTCTCCCCACCCAACTTAGCCTCCATGCAGCCGACTGACCAATAGCAAGCCATGTACTGTAACGTCCCAGTGTATCTCGAATGCTCACTGGCCCGCTCTCTAAACCCTTGCTTTATTCGTATACTCCGCCGGCAGCCTGCCTGTCCGAATTGGAAATGATGGAAACATATAGCAGCTGGATGTACTCACCTCGGTGTAAATTGCTTTCATACCTATATGAAGCATGTTTTATTCACAAGTAGAATATCGCTTAGAGAATTTAGGAGATAAGTTTGAGGATCGACGACCAGAGCTAGAGAACTTGTTCCCTGGTTTATCGTGCCATACAGCAGATACCATCTGCGTTATCGAAGGAAATGTAATCGTCTTTGGGGCATGGCTGACACGGAAGTTCTGAAGGAAAGTTGTTAAAAAAGCGATGCTGGAATGATAAGCATTTTGGTTACCATTTTTGTTTCCGCAACACGTGTAACATGATTGTGCATTCAGTCGTTTTCTGTGCCTATTTAAGTCATATGAACAAGCTGTCATGGGAGCCGCAAATAGTTTGAAAACATACTAAAACATTGCATAAGGAAAGAACTTTCATAACTATTAGATAGTTTGGCGATTGGAACCTGTAATGTGAAAAAATCTGTTACACAATATGGCTTGCTGATATATTAGCTTTTATAGATAGACAAGTTGTAAATGTAATTATCGAATGCAATCTTCTCTGGATATTTCTCCCTTTAACTAGTCAACAGTGGTGATAGTGAGGAGAAAGAAATGTTATCTGTTCCTTTTTATTCCTCAAATTTTGCATATATTCAATCCATGGACGCACGGTTGAACGGTTGAAGGTGGACGTAAGAGTACTCAGTATGCTTTGAGCACATGTTTGAAGCCCTGGGCATAGCAACACACACACACACACACACACAAACACACACACACACACACACACACACACACACACATACACACACACAATAATTATATATATATAAGACTCCGCGCGTCTCATAAATATATGAATGTTTATGATCTCGTTTTCATGATTTGCAACCAGTTTAGCGGAAACATACTTTGTGTCATATTTCATTATTACCGATCGTGTAACATGGTTTCGACCAACGGGCCGAAACCAAGAGAAAAATGGAAATAACTAGTTGTGCTCGTGGAACGATACACTCTTTATGGGTGAAAGGGGACTACTTTTACATATTGAGTAAGGTTGTTTTGTTAGGGTGGTGCTAATGTTTTCCAATTTGAAATTATGGACAGTGGCAAAGGGCCCAACTTTTCGGTCTGTTGGCTGCAGGCCTGGCGTATACTCGCGCTCGATTCGTCGTCTAGTTTAACTCTTCGTTTGGTAAAGTACAGATAAATGTACATGCTTTTTTGGCTTTTTTACTGGGAAACAGGAATATATGCACTCAAAAATTAAATCCCCAGGGCAAATGAAACCGTTACATCTGAGAGGACATACGAAAAAATATGCGATGTTAAAGAACAAAGAAACTTCTCTCCACACATATAATATCAGTTATGGCGTACACGGCCGTGGTACACAAGATATGTCCAAGCTGTGTAACACGAAGCCACGTGCATGCCATGACAAATTTATCTCATATTAAGGCAAATAAATAAATAATCTTTGAATGCCTAGGCTGATGACTCGTTTGCGTTTAAAGTATTATGCGGCACCAATGCTTTTGTGTTTAATGTCAAATCTTGGGATAAACTGAAGACTGTCTACCCACCGCTTTTCTTATTTACTCCATTGTTCTCAGTTCCAATGCCTGCACAAATTTTCTAGAAATTCATTCTGATTCAGAGCTCACTGGATCTTCAGATTAAACAATAACCTGATTGGGGAAATACTGGAATCTTTCACACAGGGTTACGGCCGTGTGATCGTCAAAACCACCATTTTAATTCATTTTGGCAGCGGCATACATGCCCCCGTAACTAACGCAACTAAAGTTTTTGTTCGGGAAGATGGAGGTCCACAGACCCCCTGATATTTGCGGGGACTCCCCCCCCCCCCCCACACACACACGAATTAAACAAGACGTGAATTAGTGCCATTCAGATGATCAACCGGGAGTACTATCCACGCTGCCGGCCCATGTCTATTCATAACTTAAACTTCATATTTCAGCCGTTTGTCGCTTTATTTCTGCACGTTTCTCGGCCTTTTCTCCTTTATTTAGCATCCAGGGTTTAATTCTGTGTACAACAGGAAGCAGTTTACCGCTAAAGGGCATCAAAGTTTCTTTTATTTCAAAGAACAGGATCATAAGTGGCGATAGTTCAGTTGGCCGTCCGCTTCTAATGACAGGGTCGCAAGTTCGAATCCATGGTAGGACATTTTAATCCTCTGGGGGACTAACCCCCCGCCCCCCCCCGTTAACAAATTGCTAGGCAGGCATTGTACAGTGGTGCCAAACTTCCTGATTGCCATTGCAAGCATTCACCGTCTGCCTCAAAATGAAAATTAATTTGCTTTGAATATATGTATATATATATAGAGAGAGAGAGAGAGAAAAAAACAATGTGCTTTATTGCTTCTTTTGCCCAATCGGGCTCATAGCATACAATTAAAATACATAATGTAAAAATTGCTCATCATACATATAATAAGAGCAAATATATACAGTTTACATGTCAGAAGTATAGACAAACTAAAATTAGCAAGAAGTTATATACATGAAATTTAGGTACTGAAAAAAAAAAAAAAAAAAAACAACATGTACATGAATAATTGTACAGACTATATATACTCGGCCGTTGGGCTCAGGAGACTTGCTCATTTAGGAGACGCATTCTCCTGAACTCGCATTCTCCTAAACTCGACGGAACGGTATATGTACAATGGTACAGCTCCAACAATGAGAGTATCAGGTTTCATAATAACGTCTAATTTTTCGTCGTCAGAGAAGTCATGAAAATTACGGTGGTATTCACGTATTGTATCATATAAAGGAATGCGAAATTTATCATACAAAGGACAAGAGATTAAAAGATGTTTTTCGTTTTCTATAACGTTTTTATCGCAAAATTGGCAAACTCTTTCTTGTCTCTCCTCGCCTACATATCTCCCGGTTTCAATTCGCAAACTATGATTACTCAGCCTTAAACGCGTGAGACTACGTCTGTATTTAAATTTTTTTATTTCGTCCAAATAATTTTCAAATTTATATGTGTCTTTTGTATGATCTATAGAAATCCAATTTAGTAGTTTTTCCGTCGATATCATTCCAAAGTTTAGAGAAAAATAGTTGCTCACTTTGACATGTGAGAGAGTATGCCAGCTTTGTGAAAAATTCGCTGCTATCTACATAATCCGTAATTCCCTGTTTGAGCCAAACATAATTAAATCCATTTTTCTGGAGAATCATCTATGAGAGAGAGAGAGAGAGAGAGAGAGAGAGAGAGAGAGAGAGAGAGAGAGAGAGAGAGAGAGAGAGAGAGAGAGAGAGAGAGAGAGGGAGAGCGAGAGAGAGAGAGAGAGAGAGAGAGAGAGAGAGAGAGAGAGACCCGATACAATAGAAAAGAAAAAAAGATTTATGCATACAGAAGCTAAATCGCGTATTTACGCTGCTTGCTTGTCACATCAAAACGTAGCAATGCATGTCTATTCACTCAGCTTATATTCCTAAAGACCAAATGGGTCGTGTTTATCATAAAATCTAGAGGGTACATTTCCTCACATTGTGCCTTTGCGGCGGTGAAATCATTGGTCTGGATGTCTGTTGTGACATTCATTGCCACACGCCTCACGAAATGAAACACCTGAGTGACCTCAGCTTTTTGTTGTTCCACGTCTTGACTGGATGAAAACATTGTAATAATATACCTGGATCCCATGTGCGACGCAGCTGCATACATCAAAGCCTTCTTGGATCAAGAAACTGTTGTCTTATAGCAAGACACGGACAACTTAAAATAAGCTGCGTGACAAATTGAACACGTGGCCAATGGGCTGTCGACCTTTGTAGCAACAGAGGACACTGGGGTATATGTCTTTCAACTATTTACTTCAAACAAAGAACTGTTGTCCAATGTTTGAACCAACTAGGAAGCAGCATGTGTGATGTTTTACCATTGCAATATACTGTTATGCATTAGCTGGAGTCGTACATTGCGTTGCAGGCAGAAAATGTGTTGAAATTTGTTTCCAGCATGCTTCAGTGAAACTGTTCTTGGTTTCTGATATGCTGGGCTTCAAATATAGAAAGTAAGAGGCAGCTACACATTTTTTTGTTTGTTTTTGTTTTTGTTTTTTATCTTAAACAAGCGTTTTACATTGCCCCATTGAACCGATCAAAATCAGTTGGGTAAATTTAGTTGTCTGATCTTTCCCTCCTTAGTGCTTCCTTGTCATCAGACGTTTCAAACAAATATTGGAATGAATCCCGTTAGGGTACTGGCTTCCAGTCCGGAGCTTTCAGTTTACATGTTATCGGTATGTATTCTACGTGGAAACGGTGTTGGGTGACATTCAAGAACGTTGTTCCAGCGGTGACCCAACGTTGAGCCTTGGACCTAGCCCTAAAATTTTAATGAGCAAGCGTTAGGGTAAAAACAATACAAATAATAATAATAATAATAATAATAATAATAATAATAATAATGATGATGATGATGATGATGATGATAATAATTTGTCACCTGCTACTATTGTTGACATTCCTGTGACTTTCATATGAATGGAACATCAAGACAAGTTTCATGAGCAAATTATCTAATAAAAGCTCCTGAAACAATTTGTATAACAAGATCTGCCAACGCGCACTATCTGTCCTGTTGGCGTTTATGTCTTCTTCTGTATGTATACATGTGTGTCTAGTATTGTTCTGTGGATTAGTCTGCTCCTGCAAGAGGGATCTCGGTGCCCGTTGTTAGTTTGCCTCCATAGAACCAAAATTTATAATTTAAATTTAAATCTATATTCTATATTTTTGGTAAGATAATGTCAGGGGCGCCCAAACTTGCTGGCGGGCCCCACTGATCAGGTGGTGCGACCTTGCACCTGTACAGACTGACCCCTTTTGATCGGTGGTGCCCCTCGTGAGGGCTGCCCCCCCCTCCCCGTCACTAGATGCCGCGTTACGCACCTTCCATGATAACGTACCACAACCACTGCAGGGATTTGTAGTGCCTGTTGTTAACATATCTCTAAACCCAAATTATAGTTTTATAAATTATATTCTTACTGTGATAAAGTCAGGGGCTACAGGTTTTCATCGCTAGGCTCTGTGCCTGCATTAGTCTGGTGGTATATACTTATTGGGTGCTACTATGCTAAAGCGAAACAAAGCAATATCTCATATTTATATCTATCACTATTGAGTCAATGTCAAGTGGTTTACTTTATTTTAATAAATGTATGTTTCTACCGTAGATGTTGTGTTTTACACTTTTTATGTAGCAATGCCGTTGGCGGAATAGCTCCCCAGAGCTAATGTTCACTTTTTGTACTGAAAACCGACCTAACATAAAGCTTACTTGAATAGGGCATAGCCCTCTTCCCAATTGCTGTACACAACTATTGTGATTCATTTGATGTATTTTGTAGGATAAAATATGTTTAAACCATGTGTCGGAACATCTTTTGATAATATAAGATCCTGATTATGCCCCCCCCCCCCACCATGGGTGGTTCATCCGCCAAACTTGTTTCCATAAGCCCCTGCACGTCTCCCTCATACCATAGACGGCCATACCTTCGTGTCAACTGTACGTGTATTGACTTTTTATAGCCTTCACATACACTTATGTCAGGACTCAGGATGTGTTATTGACAAAACTAGGTCACCATGTCAAAAATTCGGGTCACAGCGATTAGTGATCGAGTTTTAATTTTGCTATTTGCCTCTAAATGCAAAAGATCAAGACCTTATCAGCGACTTCTTTGGCCTGATGAGCCAATTTTGAAGTTGTTCATGATCACCATGAAAAGCTACGTTCCCAGGACCTCCATTAACCTCAGCCTTGTAGCATAATAATGATAAGACCAACATGTAATGAACTACTGTCAATTCTGAGGGACCTACCACCGATGCATCTGCCTGCTTTTTTTTTTTAGCTCAGCTGACCTGTCAGTCGGCTGAGCTTTTGTGAGGGTCTGTCGTCCGTCGTCCGTCCGTCGTCTGTCCGTCGTCCGTCCATCGTCCATCTACAATTCAGATTTTCGACTTCTTCTCCAAACCTGTCAGCCAAATTCACTTCAAACCTGGTGGGGATAAGCTTTGGGTGAGTCTCCACCAAATTTGTTCAAATGTACACGCTCCATTGATTTTTGGATTTTTTATGATTTTTTTTTTTTTTTGTTGTTGTTGTTCTTTTTGGGGGGCAAATCTTAAAAAATCTTTTCCTCCAAAACAGCTCACCCAATTGCTTTGATATCCCACAGGAACACTCCCAGGGGCCCTAATTTGTATTGGTTCACCAGGTGGCGCTACGATTTTTGCTATTTTGTCTGATTTTTGTATTTTTGCTATTTTCGACTTCTTCTTTCAGATAAAGCTGAAACTTGGTGCGTATGTTCCTTGTGAAAGGGTCAAACAAAGTTGTCAACTAGGTGGCACTGCTGTGGATTCCTGATTTTTAACGATTTTTTTTTTTCAATTCGGGTACTTGTCGGTCAGTGCAGCTTTCCTATTGATTTCTATGTAAGTCAATGGACATTCTAATGCTAATTCACATTTTCGACTTTTTTCCAAAACCGTCGTCCAGATTGACTTCGAACTTGGTGGCAATGTACCTTTAGTAAGTTTCTACCAGGTTTGTTCAAATGTTCACGTTCCATTGATTTTTGGATTTAAATGATTTGGGTTGGGGGTTTTTTGGGGTTTTTTGGGGTTTTTTGGTTTTTTTGGGTTTTTTTTTGTTTGTTTTTTCTTTTTTTTTGTTTTTTTTGTTTTTGTTTGTTTTTTGGGTTTTTTTTATTTTGTTTTTGTTTGTTTGTTCTTTTTTGAGACAAATCTTAAAAAATCTTCTCAGCCGCTCACCCAATTGCTTTGATATTACATAAGAAAACTGTTAGGGACTCCTAGTTCTGAATTTGTTGACCAGGTACCGCTGCAATTTTCAATTCAGGTACTTATCGGTAATTGTACCTTTTCTATTGCTTACTATGCAAGTCAATGGAAATTCTAATGGTACTTCACATTTTGGACTTCTCTGAAGCAAACTGTCATTCAGATTCACTTCAAACTTGGTGACAATATACCTTGGGTAGGTCTTTGCCAAGTTTATTCAAATGGTCATGATCCAGTGATTTTTGGATTTTTTTATGATTTTTTTTTTTTTTTTTTTTTATTTTTAAAATCTTCAAAATAGTTCATGTTCCATGATATCAAACCTGAAACTTGTTATGTCCCATCATCATAAATCATTAAGAAGATTTGCTTCACAGCAAATCTGCCTGTGTGTTACAAAAAAATTTAAGTATGAAGTGTTTCTAATACACAAAACCTGATAACATGCAAGTTATGCGCAGATGTATGCCATCATTGAAACCGAAACAAGTTGAAAGTTAAGTTATTGCCTTTTCCACTAGGTGACAGCACCTCCTGACGCTCCTTCTTGTCCATTAGATAGCCCACTCTCGCACACCTATAGCTAGCATGTCGAATCATAGCTGTATCTTCATTAGTTTTGAAGCCATTAAAGATAAAGAATTGTAATGGCCGCTCAATTGCATAATTTCAATTGCTACAAATCGGAAAACATAACCCATGCCTACAAACCTATGGGGAGCGTTTGGGATCTTGTCTCTAACTATATTACTCATGAAGATATTAAAGATTCAAATTTTTGAATGTGCCTAATTTGCATAATTTTGAAAATCTTACCTACACAATATAATATGCACAATTTCACTGGTAGGTCAATCATCAAGGCAAATCTGGCATTTCTAGATATCACGGCGTCCAAGAAAAGCTCTGGGCAAAATCAGGGCGAAAGGAATAAATTAATAAAGAATTGAATTATTATGTCTGCGTTGGCACACAGACATAATTCTCCTTCTGACTGAATACCGTTACATTTCCTCAAGTAGAATGAATTATGCTAGTTAGTGTCCAACATTTTAATCATTTAGCATGAAACGTGTGATTTATTTGGAATCTCTAATATGAGGGTGTGAAATACATTAATATCCACAAACAAGATGGCTGTTTGCAAGCTCATGAATGTAGATAATAAACTCACCTGTGTTTTTCCACAAGTCTGCATACAACAGATTTCTTAACTCTGAATAAGTCTACAGCCCTAGTCTATGTGGAGCCTGACCTATTACTTACTGCTTCGATTTCCCACTTTTGTCCATCTGTACGACCATGTCTTCAAGCCATGTCATTCTTGTGTAACCAGTACCAACTAGCTTCTGTCATTTTTATGCAGGATCATGACCTCAAATTTAAAATGGACAATATATCCCAATCTAAATCATCACACAATGTCAGTATGAATTTTGATTTCCTTATTTTTCAGTGTATTCAGGAAAAATAAACTTTGTTTGTTACTGATTTATGTTTAATGTGATGTTATACACCTGTTCTATCTCTCATTAATGATGCGAAAGATAGTTATGTAACGTGGGATCAGTATTCATGAATTTATTTCATCTAGCTTTTCTCTGACTTTTAAACCACAAATCACCCCTATTGCATATGTAACACCAGAGATAAGTTTTAATGAAATCATGTGAGCCGGGACTTCCATGCCATCATGGAGGTTCTACATGAGTAAAGTGCAGAGTTTCTTTTGCCTTGCACTATGAACAATTTTTATCACCAATGCAATGCCAGACCTGGGTCCCGCGCCCCCAAATTAGTACAACTTGTAGTATAATACATGTTTGTAGCTTATACATGTCTAAAGTAGTGCACTCTGAGCGGCAAAATTAAAATTAGACTCTGGCTACTTTTTCTAACTGTCGTTTAAAAAAATAATTTTTTTTTATTAGTGGTGCATGATACCTGAAGAAAGGAAAATGTACCACGGCCATCTTGATTTTTAAGGGTCAAAATGGCTGCCAATTGTCAAAACAACCCCTGAAATAGATTCCTGACCCTTAAATTAGCCAGTTGCGACTATTCACATAGTTCTTTCTGCGTCAAGGCTTAAAACGTATGTGATACTAACTTTCAGTTGCTAATTGCAGGACTGTGAGCGCTATAAGTGATATTATATCACCAATGCAATGCAAGAGCTGAGTCCCACTCCCCCAAAAGGACCAGGAATTGTTGTATAATACACGTTTCTGGCTCATGCAAGTCTTAAGTTTTACACTGTTCCTGAGGAAAAGAAAATATCCAATGGCCATGTTGGTTTTGAAGGTCAAAATGGCCACCAATTGTCAAAATAACCCCCAAAATGGATTCCTAACCCTCAAGTTATCCACTCGCGACTACTTACAAATTTCTTTCTGTTCTCTTGTTAAGAAGTTACGTACTTCTTTCTTACAGGTGCTAATTAGCGTAATATATGCTAATTAGATGAGTCTGAGCATAGAGACAAAGTATCTCTTTGGACTTTTTTTTTCATTTTGCCCCAAAGGAACACCTGTGGGAAATGGGACCTTTGCACAATGATATTCAGTGTTCACTCTGTTGGCAAGTCTATTATGATCGGTTTCATTTGATAGGTGTATCTGTGTATATGCTCTTGAGCGCATCTACAATTCGAATTCAAAGTGTTTTCTGATGATGAGATATTGAATCGAAAACATTTGAGCAGACGACACTTTACATTAGGGTGAGTTACGTGGGAAAGGGTCAACGGTTCCAAGTCATAAAAGTATAGATAGTAAAGTACATCCAGCATAGGCACCATCATCACCTGGCTACACCTAAAGGAAAACTATACAGACCGCTTCACCAAAAGTAAACATGACAGGAGAGAGAATATTTTTTACCAGAGAGATTGATCTTTGACATTGGAAATAACCAGAATTGAGAGCAATTGGAAAAGAATCTCAAGTCAATTTTGTCACATTAAAATCTTCGTTCAATGTGGACAAATCAGCAATTGGAGAATAAGCACATATATTGGCTTGTTCCTTCTGTCCGAGTGGATGCGGGGGAACTAAGTGAAAATGGTGTGGGCCCATAGAGTTTGACGTGTAATTTTGGAAATCGACTATGACTCGAAACTGACACGTCGGCAAGGAACAATAGGGGAAATATCCATGCTTTCTCTGGAATAATGATATTGAGCGAAAGCAAGTTAACAAGTTCTGGTGGCAAAATGTTCTTCGCCACAGTTTTGCAATCCAAACCAATGATGTTATTTTCAGTGAACACATTGCTCGGGATATATATCGTCGAACTGGGGTCACATATTCATTATCGTAACCATCTTTCGCCTATATCAGAATGTTATACCATTAATCAAATAGATAACCAACTGCCGAGTGAGCCGTTTGGGAAAAGTCTGGAGAGAACACGCTTCTTCCAAATAGAAATTTGCAATCCTTCAAAGCCACAGGACCTGGCCCTTGGCACAAGGTAACAGGGTAATCATATGAATAAATGCGATAAGATTGCGCCAAGAGTCTACTGAGACCCGGATGAGTGATTGGGGACCTAGGTTTAGACAGGCTTTTCCCCACTCTTCCTTTATCAATGGCTAAATGGTTGTGATAAAACACTACCTTTGTACTTCTTTAAGCATTTTCAGTGGATATTCATTAGCTTCTCAGTTGCTACCGCGGAGGTAAGAAACGGGATTAAAGCTTGCATCAATGCCGAGGTTTCTTAATGATAGATAAGCTACAGATATCGTGGTATCAAAATTTGTTTGGACGCCTAGAGGATTAGGTAGCCCACAATGCTCAGTATTTTACAAGGTGAATGCCAGGTAGCTCTCGAGGCGAAACTGCAATTACGGGCCAACTGCACGGGTCAATCTTCACAAAACATATCCACGCAAATGCTTGACATTTCCCTGTTTCACAAAAAGGGGTTTCTCGTACATGTTATCAGTACATAGTTTGTTTCTATTCTTCACATTTGAATGACCTTTTTTATATAAACGCTTTCTAGCGAGTATTATGAGTCCAAAAATTAAATATAGAAGGCGCAATGTAAAAAAATTGACAATTGACACACGTGTGTCCGAAGAGTTTGCAAGGTGTACACATACGAGATCTAAATTACACATATCGCATGGATTATTAACTGTGTAATTGCAACTCAAGTGTTCCAGCCTTTTCATGTCCCCAGATTGCTTTTATGGTCATCTGGTCCTTTCAAGGACTTGTAAGAATACAAAATCAATACCGCTCAACATACTATGCAATTGTATGGATTTGCCTGCGGAATTCTCAAGGCTTCCTTAACCGGGCTTTATCGCAATTTTTCTACGAAGCACGTGTGTTCTAGGCATGTCCTCGGACTCCGGAGAAGCCCTTCCTGGAATTTACCTTTCTCTCAATTACTTGCTCCTTCGTTAATTATAGACATAGTTCCGGCATAAAACTAATTGTGGCGGTACCTACAGAATTAACAACGAGTGACTCACTGTCAAGTGAAGGGCACATGGTAACAGTAGTTTTTACTACTTCGGCATAAATATGAGCTTTGTGTGCAGTGGAAAGTACAATCTATGCTACATGTCCATCTCTTGCATGGCCAATTTTGAAATGGATCGATGTGCTTCAAATTAACTCATTTCACCCTGATGTAAGACCGAGTCAACAGGATTCCTTGGCCCGCTCTGAGCGCAATGCGCCCAGAGGGCGTTAGGGAAAGCTGTTGGCCATGGCCATATAATTTAGAATGATCTTCCATGCAAGTTTCATCCATAATTTTGAAAAATAATCATTAAATTAGTAAAATACAATTACCAGACGACATGTAGATATTAGCGGGAAAAGGCGTCATTAGGGTGGAATGAGTAAACATAACAATACCCGGCTCATAATCCTTGTAAACCGCAATTTCATTCTACTAGCAGCGTGTCTGCATTTGCAGAGAACATAAGAAAGGTCCAGGTCAGCAGCTTTCCATGCTGCGCTTTGGTCCCGTTGTAACTAAGCGCGCCGAGGAAAGTTGTTCACTTAGTAAAATCTTGGCAAAAAAATTGTTAAATGCATCCAAGTAAAGCGCTAGTCTTTTCCTATGGCACGACTTTCGTCAGACGCTTGGCCGTTAGTTGGGGATATGTGGCTGTCCACCTTACACGAAACCGGAAAGTCGGATAACCAGGCAAAATAAAATGTTGCCAAGTAGCTGAAGCTCGACTTGCGAATTTGCGGTAAACTATATAAAAAACGGAGTGCGAGTTAAGCGTATACTTATTATCTTGAATCAAGGGAGCATCTTACCGCACTTAAGGGTGGTTTAACTGCACTCAGGCCCCGACAGATTAGTGAGTTGGAGCAGTTCAACAACACTTGTAACACACTTTTGGTAGCGCTTGTCAGATCGCACCTGGGGGCGTTTGCGTAAACGTACTTAGAATGTTGGCTTTGGAGTAGTATAACCTATATTCGTTTACATCCCAGAGCTGGATAAATTTCCACAGTGATGTGAAGGATAGAATATATAAATCATGTTTTTTCATGCACAACGAAAGTCTTCCTCAAATAATTAGATCAAAAACTGACGTTTGCAGGAGTACCTGATCTAAATAAAGAAGAGACACGAACTGCAAGAATAATCTTTAGGCAAAATGATGTCTTTCACTCAGCGTCGTATCGTCCATTGTGGTCTAGGATTCCCCATCTGTCAAGTGAGGATTCTATTATTTTGATCAGAATCTCTTGAGTTAAATATCTACGGAGCAGCTGTGATTTTGCTGAAAAATTCCAAACTTTTTGTTGCTTCAGGGCTTATGTAACAATGTGCGACACGACGCTTTTCTCTATTGCCTTTTGCAACTTCTGGAGGAGCAGCGGCTGCATACAAAATGCACGTAGTCACCCGAGGCTATTGGATAGGTACTGAATTAATACTATACGCTTCCTATTTAAAGGGACCAGAAAAACCTGTACACTTTTAATGAAGAAAAACACCGCGGCACGTTCAATCACCTCAGCTTTGTACCTGGAATTCCAGGTGAGAGTAGGATAAGCATGAAAAATCTATAATGACTTTACCGGGTATTTAGTTTTACTTATTTTTACTAGTTACAACAAAAGGGTCGAGTCATGCCGTACTCCCTTTTTTAGCAATTTCGCTGCATTTTGTCACACAATCCTGTAATTAAATTCATTTATATGGGAATTGGTTCTCGTGCTGTTTCAGCGGTTCGTTTACTCTTGTACCCATTCTAGCATGTTACTTTATGATAAATCTCCTAGAAACACGTTTTCTGCTGCGTGTCGGATTTACCCTTACACTAACGTTATTATTGCTCTTAGTTAAAGGACTTTATATCTGCCAATGGAGATTTTATGCTCGGCTAAATTGAAAACAGGCGTTGACTATAATGATCGTTAAATGTAGTGCCACATTCTGCGGTGGCACAGTGTACATAATAACTCGAGATACACAATGGGTCCCGGCCAGCTTTGGTCCAAATGGAGAGCTTATAATTCGTTTCTTTGGATGTCGAAAAACTATGCATTGCAACATTATTCGAGCTTTGAACTATACATTGTGTAGTTTTCAAAAAATGCATTAGCAGTTAGATAAAACATTAAATAACTTGACACACCTGTGAAATGGCGTTAGTTTGTATTGAAGAATCACAATCTATGGCAACCGAGCAATGTTGCCCGAGTTTTCCAAGGAATAAAAACCCTAAAGTGTTCAATATTTTATTATTCATTGTTTTGGTTGTGAAAATATGAAACCGCAAATTTCAAATTCCTTTGTGGAAACAAATGCCTTCTACCTTTAAATACTTCATATACAACCGATAACTGTGTACTCATATCGATCCAATGTATAAAATGGGTTTGTAACAGTAATTTGTTGTCAGATTCCAGAGGACAGAGTTCATAATTTATCTGCTATTTATAAACAGTCTTTGAATTCCAACCAAACTAATTGAACAACATCTTGTCCATTACCATTATTCTAGAAAAAAAAAGGCAACGTCGGCGTCAGCTTTAGGAGGGATAATTATCTAATGCACTGCAATTTAGCCGATGTATCCGCATCCATTTTTCCTCCATCGAAAATTGCCATAAATGGTCCGGTGTCATAAATGTCGTCTGCTTTTTTCAATTAAGAAGTATATTGGCGGTTGTTCAAGCGATTTCCTCGGCGGACTGTGGGCCCACAGCTCGCCGAGGAAAGTACCTGACACAGACGTTAAGATCAAATGCCAAATGAGGAAGTCATTGTGATCTACTTGCTGGTTCGGCAGCACCATGAAACTGCTTAACTGAGCCTAAACAAAACACCTCTTTGCTCCCTGTAACCCTACCTACCGATATTTTTGGCCTCCGTATTAAAAACATGCCTGTTTGTAAAAATTGAATTTCCCACAAATGCCGATATATATATATATATATATATATATATATATATATATATATTAGCAGTGAAAGGGTTGATATGTGTTGAACTTCATTTGTCACAAATTGTCCCATGAATACCCAGCGATATCTACCTCTTCAGTGCAAACCGCAACCAAAGTCGATCAGGGTGTAAATGAGAACCTTTGAATGTATGGGTAGATGTATTACAATTTCCAATTCAAAAAGTATAATTGATTAATGTCGACAACATTTTGCGTCCGACAGAGTCCCTAATCACAATTTCATCATTCTGATTGACTTGCTATTAATAAATGTCTGTATATGGTGCATCTACTGAAGCTGATCTTGAATTGTGCTGTTCAAAACCCCTCATCATGAAATTAAAGTGCTTTAAGTTGTTTGACATGAATCATGAAAATTGCAAGAGAACGTCTGTTCAGTTTATGCTGCAGACTACGTAAAATTCCAACCATTTTCATAGCATTAATGCAAATAGAATTGATATATGAAGACCGAGACAAGTTTGCTTGTAGTCGGAGGCCAAGATATTTATGGTCTTAGACATTTTCAACAGATGTTCCCTCATACTTAAGAGCAGGATGGGTCACACTATGGCATTTTGTGGTTATTACCATTTCCTTTGTTTTGCTCGGATTGAATGTCAGACGCCAGTCACTGGACCATCTAGAAGCAGATCTTCGTTGATTTCATTGGAAGCTGAAACATAATACTCAACGGAGACACACTGCGTGGTGTAAAAACGAAAATTGTGCGCCTTCAGTAGAGTCATCCATAAAGCTCAACATAGAAATGTGCTTTAATCACAGACAAAAATATTTTTGTCTCGTAAGTAGGTAAGAATTGAAGAAAAGTAGGTCACATAAACTAATTTATCATATCTTACATCGCTGTGATGTAAGTACACTTCTCTGATGCAATAACAGGTTAGAACATTTGGCCATCTCAGAGATTTTTTATCCCTAAGTAATCATTGGTCTGTTGCAAGATATAGATTGATAACAGAGCACTGCCCCCACCAACTGTCCACATGACCTTGAATTTCAATAATATATAGCCAATGCAACAAAAAGATGTGTTAAGTCGTGAACAAAGCAACCCAAAGAACTCCACACCATGCAAATCTGGTGACGAACTTTTCGAATTATGCGCAAAAACGTGGTTCGCAAAAGTAGTTCAGGACACATGCAAATATGGGTGAATGTCGCAGTTTGATAATACAAAATAGAAGAAGACAAAAGAAATTCTGCATTATTCAATATTGTCTCGCAAGCAATATGAAACCCAGCGATACGGCCGGAAAATGAGAATGCCGTGACTATTGAATATGCATAAATATAACGAGTCGAGTATCAATGCCACACTTTCCGTACAGAATTATAAACCTGGTAGAGCGATAACCAATGGACCCAAGCGATCTGTACTAGTCCTCAGGCACACCAGGCTTTGATGCAAAAAAACGCGGTTTGTTCGGACGTTCAGCTTCCAACAGTTGGAGAATAATAGTTCAGGATTCCAGGCATGCAAAACTCACCTTTGCTATTTTTTTTTTTTTTTTTTTTATTATTATTATTATTATTTTTTTTTTTTTTTTTTTTTTGGTTTTAAACGGAGATTGGTGTTGGGGACGTGGCTTCACTGTCTTTACCTATCTCGGATGAACAAACTTTGTACGCGAAAAGCGTTGCTTCTAGAGTCCACCTTTCTGTGAGTGGATTTTGTGTTCTGCTCACTTTAGGCCTATGATTAGTCCAGCTATGCAGAACCCTTGTTCCCATCTCCCCAGCCCCGAAACTGCTGGACACATGTCACTTTTAACTTTAGGAAGAGTAAGGTCGCATGAAAAGTAGGCCATGAACTAGAGTATGGAATCCATACCACTGAAGTATAAAATTCTATCCGGCCATGAACTAGAGCATGGAACCCATATCACTGAAGTATAACATTCTATCCGGAAGTTAAAACTGTAGTGGAGATATAAGCAGTAATGGGATACTAAAAGTGGAAGGAAGTAGAGAAAATGGAATGAACATTCGTTTTCGTTGCATTGGGACGTGAGAAGCTATTTTGCGATATTGAATGTTGGAAGTTTAACTGATCTGGTATCTAATGTGGGGTACCCAGCGTCGTATTGACGTCATGTATTTAGTGTCAACACATCAAAAAGTGACACTTTCTAATATGTCAATAACTGACGTAAAGAGTTGGCAAGGAAACTATGCTCAATACATGAAGGTGAAATGCAAGTGGGTAAAACGCATGCAGGCGACCTGCAAGTGGGCGAAACCTTATTTTCAAGATATCAGAAAACATATCAACAGTCTCGAAAAAATATGGAAGTAATAATGTTGCTAAGAGGAATACTATCTAGATCCATTAGACAGGCAAGGCCGGAAGTAAAACGTTGTATTGGATGGACTCACTGTGCGATGTCCGATATCGTCAAATAAGACCAATGCCCGGTACAAATATTGTGCCACCAGTGATTTTGAATGGTGTGTTTTACACACTTGCTTGACTGAACGGAATGTAGGATTCTTGACGTTTGTCTTTACATAATCACATAGAATCCAATGGGGCATCAAAGATTTTCGATGGAGTGAATCTATCTTTGTTGTGGAATATCAGGTGCAACATATAACAGAGATGACCGCAAAATACCTGAAACACGATTGTTCCTTCTTCACCTCCAAATTGGCTTCCATGCAATTTATGATTTAAAGGATTCTAGGATTCAAATGGGCTTTATTTGACTCAACAATAATACAAAATTATTGGCAGATAAAAAAAAGTGATTTGAGTAAATGGTAAGTCAACAACGATAGTAACAGTGAGTGATCAGGATGACCTCTATTAAGCATAGGAGACAAGCTATCATTGGGGGCACCTGCGTTAGTTTGTCATGGAGTTACACCACAGACTAACAGACCACAAATGGAGACAACTTGGTACTGGACCCTAGTTTCGATCATTGGAAATAGAGCATGACAAAACACATCAGTTATCGTAAATGTAACAGTTTAAAAATATCGTATGATTCAAAATATTTTTACGTATTTAGAAAAACCATCATATGGATAAGACTGGAATTTGCTGCACGGCGTGTAATGATAGTGTCCAGGGCCCAAGAGCACACACCTGACTCTAACAGGTCATCTCCGTGATCCACCCCACCCTCCAATAAAATTTTGTGAATACATAGAATTTAAGGAAAACACCAAGCGGAGTACACTTACAATAATTGATGGTTCTTGAACGATTAGGGCGGGAAAGGGTCACCTATGCCTCCATAAGCCACCTAAAGGGATTAGAAGGACAAGCTCTTGTATTCAGGATGTTGAACATACTCACGTAACAAACAGGTATTAATTGTACCCCAGGTTTTCTTTGGCCTATGCTGCAATTGACAAACATGCCAAGTTAAGTGAACAATATGGCGATTTTGCGATTAGCTATGGCAAGTGAGTACGCCCAGGGCATAGCCAAAATTACGTAAATCATTCTTCGTTGAGAACTTCCCCGCCTATCACGGCAGACGTCGACTAGCCCCAACACCGTTCTCTGATCTGAAACCTCGAAGGCGAAGAATGATGTTGCGCAATAAGAAAAACTCCTTTTGGCATACGGATGGAAGCAAACCTGAAAATGTACGGTTTACCAGTCACAGAGAGAGAGAGAGAGAGAGAGAGAGAGAGAGAGAGAGAGAGAGAGAGAGAGAGAGAGAGAGAGAGAAGAGAGAGAAAGAGAGAGAGAGAGAGAGAGGGAGAGACCGTAAAAATCCTATTATTGAACACAGTTCAGTAAGTTTGATGTTTCCGCGGGGAAATTTTCTTTTGTCTTTAATCACATTGGTCAGTATTTAGTAACGACATATGTAATTATAAGATGACCCCAGGGATATAATAGTGTATTGAAATTAATTATTTCTACCATTTCTGCATATTCCCACGTCTTCCGTGGCTGGGATCTTGGCAGCAGACTGATTGTGCAATCCCTGATTATTTAATAATCTAAAGTGTCGGGTGTCGCATAAACTTTGTCCTAATGTTTGATTGTCTTATTAGTTATGACCACTGCACTTTGCTATCGATACTGTGTTGCCTGGTTTCTCCATCTCGTAAATACAGACTCTGGACGGTCATTATTTCTTCCATACAAACATGTGTATTTGTTGTGTTCCTATGTGCTTAATTCTCATCAAATATAGAAATATGTCTTTGTGGTATGATACATGAAATATTTACCGACAAAACTGTATTGGTGCTTTTCTGTTATAGTCACGAAACTGTAAAAAATTAAATTTTTTATTTTTTCTTATAATTTTTAGTTATATCATCATCATCATCGTCGTCGTCGTCGTCGTCATCATCATCATCATCATCATCATCATCATCATTATTATTATCAGTTTAACATCGATAGTGATAATCATAGTGCTAGAGTACTTGTACTTTTTAGGATACGAGATGAGCATGTCAATTCTGATATTGAAAATGATATGGCCGACAGGAATTTCATCAATGGGAAAATGTTTTGTGCATAATAGATAGATCATCCTACTGAGCACATTATGTAAAATCCCGGCCAAAAGCTTCGCCGAGGAGATATAATGTAACATTTATTATTAAAACTAGATTAGGTTACTTTTGCTGCAAAAGTGAGAACCCAGTTGTGTATTCTGGAATACCGTCGCGAATACCTTTGATTGAGTTATACAAATTTTTAGAAAGACTTGTATTTGTTTTTCTTAAAATTGTCTTTCATAATGTACATTGCAAATGAGGTCTTTTCTTGTTTTCATTTTATTCAAGGTATTGCTGATAGAAGAGCAGGATTTTATTTGATTGCGTTCATCGTTTTCATAGCAAAAGATTTCCAATAGGGAGGTTTTCTTATAATCCCGCATTTTCTCCGGCCATTACGGCTTTGTGCCCAAATATAAAATGTTTGAATGCATCTATGTTTTTGTCAAAACTTATTTAAGTAGCACCATGCGAGATTTTTCTATGTCAGGTGATATTGACATTAGTGCATATCAGGTCAAGTCCCACGTAGATAAAACCACATTTTCCCTCAGGACTTCATTTTGTCTCCGTGAATTTACAGTTAAGTTTTTTCTATTTTAGTAGGGATATGCCTGACGATTTTAATTGATTACTTCTACGGCGTCCAGATCAAGGTCCTTCGATCACCAGAATTTTCAGTTTTGGGCGACCTTGATTGTTACTTTTAAATCGTTTCACTGGAATTGGATTTTTTTTGTGAGAAACATAATCCCATGACCAAAGTCAAGGTCAAACGGCTGCTTAAACAGTTGTATGATGAAGTATTTGAGCGACTTACTACCAACTGAGTAATTATTATCATCTGAGTACCGTGTCTGCCGTGTAGCCATGTTGCAATGCCGATATGAAAGGAACTTGCGCCCCAACCCCCAGACAAGGGAAAATGAGATCATCTTGAAAGGTGGGTCAATTGCAAGAGAAAATATTAGGTGGCAAACATTTTTATGGGCTGCTTGCGCAATGAATGGATTAGAGGAGCATTCCAGCCGAGCAATATCAGTATGTTTTGTCTTTTATTTAGGTCACATGTCACTTTATGTAATACGGGACATCCATATTAACTTCTAGCCAAAATCTGACATCCTGTCGCCTGGCAACGGTAACAATCAGATGCTACGATACTGCGTAGTGGTGAATAATCAAGGGTCTTACATTTTAAGGACAAAATATATGAGTTCCAAATATATATCAACCACAGTGTCGCTTTGGAGAATATGCTTATGACCCTTTTTTAACGGTTAATTGAATCTAAATTGCTATTTTGACAAGAGTAACATATTTTGCCATTTCTGATGCAGGCCAAACCATTACCACTCCTGATATGAATGCCCGTTGTTGGATGGACGGTGGGCAAATTTAGAACTATGGAAAGATCTGTTCTGAGATCGAAATTGTGTTACTAAGACTTTGTCAGTGTTTGTTATTATCAATATTTAGGTTACATAGTTTATCTTTTTTGCTGTGTTTTTGCTTGTTTGTTTTATGAAACTGTTCCAGTAAGATGATAAAACAGAAGTTAATTCTTGTTAAGAGTGTGACTTACGTTCAACGTG
The DNA here is from genome assembly GCA_964020975.1 of Hermodice carunculata. NCBI lineage: Eukaryota > Metazoa > Annelida > Polychaeta > Eunicida > Amphinomidae > Hermodice > Hermodice carunculata. The sequence goes on along the minus strand of OZ026615.1, from coordinate 69,488,925 downwards.
TCCACCTGTAGCCGGCTGTGCTTAGATTGCTACTTGGCTAAATACAAACATTCTAAAATCTTTGGCTGATACTTTTGAGTTGCCTCAGCCTAATTGTTTGCCTGCGTAGACAGACCCTTCTCACCGCGGTCCGACTGAGGGCGAAAAAAACATAAGTCCGCCGTCAATAGAAATCCACAATATGAATAGCGCGGCGGTATTGGTCTGTCTACGAAGGCAACCTAATTGTACAGCAGTGACCTACCTCAACAAAAACACATTTTGTCCCGTGACTTTGTTTGCCATGGATTTACATCAATTGGATTTCTTTGATGGTTGATTTCATGTACCCTTCACTCCTTACACCAGATCTATAATAGGTCATGGCCAGCTTCAAATTTCAATGGTCTTCTAATCTTGTGAGGTTGACTTCCACTGGGCAATGCAGCTATATTGAAGGTGTCTCAGGAAGACCGACCTGGGAAAACTGTCTATCATTGACGAAGAGAGAGAGAGAGAGAGAGAGGGGGGGGGCTTGGTTTAGTCGTTTGCTTGCGTTCACGGAGCTCTAGTTTAGCTTCCATTTCATAGTGACCATGCAGATTAACGTGGTGATGTTTATCAAAGCAAACCGAAACAACGCTAATCTAACTGGCGCGCGAAATTTTATTATTTCAAAGCTATTTGCACGCATTCAATTGAATCACACTGTATCTATATACACATCAAACACGCATTCAAGAGGATCACTTTTATTCGCACTATCAATTCAAACCTACTACCTTCCAGACATCAAAGTGATGGCAACATTCCGATCACTTTTCAGCAATTTTCGAATCAGCGCCCGGATTACTTCTATAGAACTTGTATCTTTTCAAGCGGGCGTGTTTTGGTGGCATCATCAAAATTTGAAAGGCATATTTATACCGGATAACGTAACTGAAACGAGCAAATCTGAGTCTGGTATGAAAGTTTGAATCTGTTCCATTATGTAAACTGTCAGAGCGTAGGAAGAATGACGTAATCCGAGCAAGCAGAATTGGGATGGTAGGCCTCGTTGCCGGAAGTTTGAACTTTGAGGCTGCATAATTGGTTTGGTGTGAAATTCTTCGGGATCATTCCGTAATATAACCCTTTCATCCTGTGTAATTATAGGCTGGATGAACATTTTGCAAAGAAGGAATGTTTTGACTATGCGTGAATGTTTGAGCATGGCTTGGATTATAGTGTCAACTATCCTGCACTTCTAAATTCTAATTACAGAGATAAAATTTTTAGATAACACCCCATAGATAAGCACCATGTGTCCCCCAAATCAGATATGTCACGCAGAGAAAATATTTTATGTGTCACTTGGTAGATCGTTTGCCTATTCTTGCGCTCGATTGCCTTAAATGTTATTGTTACAATGGGACTTCACTCTGGAATTTGGGTCGAATGAATACAAAGATTCTTGATCTTTATTTCTCCTGTCCAGTTAAGAATATATGGAAATGAGCCTGTCCAGCAAGGGGCTGGAGTCAAGGCTTCTTGCTGTATTGATAAATGTTAGAACCTCAGCATTACTAATGTGTCAGCAATTGGCAACCTATGATCTCCTTGATCCACACCGCCACGTTCCTGACGGCGCATGCCACTTTTCATTTTTATCAGTTGACACTATCCCTGCACTCGGAAAGAGGGACGCAGATTGGGCGGATAGAATACATGGCTTACAATTAGGACGGTTGCGCAAGACCAATCTAAAAAAGAGGGAAAAAATCACTGGATGATTTTGGTTTTTCTTTTTTTTTTTTTTTTTTTTTTTTTTTTTTTTTGAGGGGTGGGGTGGGGGATCCAACTGACTTGTCAGTCAGCTCTCTTTTAGGATGGGAGGTGATCCGTTGCTTTGTTTTTTGGGGTTTTTTTGTTTTTGTTTTTTTGTTTTTTGTTTTTTGTGTTTTTTTGTTTTTTGTTCTTGTTTTTGTTTGGGTTTTTTTTTTGTTTGGCACGTGTCGAATGCTTTCATTGGCAGTCCTTGTATCTTGAAATTGCTTACTTTTCATGTTTTTGGGGTGGAGTTTTTTTTTGGGGGGGGGCGCTGGCACCAGGCACAACAGTTTTGTATCCACTCACAAAGACGTTGTTCACCGTAGAAGTATCAAGTCTATGGAGGCTACAGAGAGGAGATAGGTTTACAATCTGGATTAAAGTGCCAGCTGTGGGAAAGAAAGTTATATAGAAACCTTGTTTGAGTGAAACGATGGAAATATTGAGTGACTGATCAAATTTTTTTATTGAGCACATGAGGGTTACATAACCTTTTGTATTTGGTTGTGGTGTTTGCAAACATTTTGCTGTGCAGAATGCATGTTGCTTACAGATATTATCTGTGCTTGTGAAACAGTTCAGCCATGAAATTACATAAAGGCAGCTAAAACTCGATTCTCAATACTTCAAACCAATGAGGAAAATCATTATTGCTAAATATTTTGTGCAATCTGGATACAGCCAAGGAATGCATCTGTAATTGGCATTTGCACAAATCAGGTTGCTAAGTCATCGTAAATCCTGGATATACAACACAGTATCATGTCATAGCATGCATAGTAAAACAGACACTATAAACCTAAAGATAGGAAATTTCCATTTGTATGTCATTAAAGTTTTGCAGGTATGTAACGTATAATAAGCATACAACAAAAGGAAGCATAGTTTTCAAAACGTGCCTTATTCAGCAGTTACTTTGATACTTTTGTCGGCCTGAGAAGATGCATGGTCGGATAGACTGGAAAATAATAAGTTTAACCTTTAGCTACTCTCCTACCACAATTAAATAAATGGTTGCATTCATTAGTAGTGGTAATAGTAGTACTAGCAGTGGAATAATTGTATTCTTATTATCAACAAAATCATCGTTAATACCAAGATCATGATGAATAAAGTTACGCATAACAGTTGGTGTGCATGCGCGCGCATGTGTGTATGTGTGTGTGTGCGTGTGTGTGTTTCATTATATCCAAATCAGAAACGCCAAAATAGGCTCAAGTTTATCAAACAGAAACAAATATATTACACAAGCTTACATTCATCTTATTTCGGCAAGTGGTGGCTTATTTTTTCATTGCTTGCATATATATGGATCAACTACTGGCAGATTTATTCCCTTTAAAGGCGGTTTAAATGGAGCCACTTTCTTTTTGCCATAAACAAGTTCTTTCTCATCGAGTAAAGCCTGCTCGGGAAAGGAGCAACCTTACAAATATTCCAATCAAATACCACAAGATCCTTTGCAGTGGAAAAATATCGCCCGCGAAAAAAAAAACGCTCGCATTAAATAACTTGAGCGAGCGTTTTTTGAAGCGTTTCAGTCAATATTTTCAACACAAGGACTGTATTTACTTAACTGCTCACCAGTCTTTATCTCGTGTTTATTTGACAAAGTCTAATCGAAAATAATGATTCCAGAACGATGATCCGCCAAAGTCTTTGTTGAAAAAAATGTGTAAAGCCTCCTGGGAATTGTGTCCGTATGTCAGATTAGAAATGAGCTTATAACAAGCAAACCGTCTGTATAATGTGGAACAGATCATTTGTTAACTCTTTCAATGCTGTAACAACACTGGTATCGGTGCCGTTTGGATTTCAAAAATAAATTTCATATTATTCCTTTAGTGCTACATTTTGACAGAGTCAACAGCTTTCCTTGGCGCATTTGGGGCACATCGCGCCCGAAGCCCGCCGAGGAAAACTGTTGACCTGGACTATTATATTCGTTGTGACTACAGACAGGCTGGTATTTGAATGAAAGGCCTTTTAACCCGGAACATGAATATAGCACCCATATTATAAGCCAGAGCAGTTCGTTGTCAGTAGTTCGACTTAAGTCGCAGCAGTTGGCATTGAAAGAGTTAACTGCTAGCATGTCTGCAGTTCCAGAGAAGGTATGGATGGTCCAGGTCTTTCCTCGGCGCGCTTTCGACGCATTGCGCCCGAAGCACATGATGGAAAGCTGTTGACTTGGTCTCTAACCCAGGACAGAATGGGTCAACGATTTGGTTGAAATAGACGGACTTTATTGTAAAGTCTATTTACAACCCGTCTTTTGACCTGTCTAGGGAATTAATTATACACTTATTGGGGGGGGGGGCATATGAATAATTGGAGACTTTTCTCTTTGCATCGTCTGTGCGGATTACAGAATCTGTACATTATGATTTGTTCATATTAGAAAGATTCTACAAGAAAGAATGGACTACACGAAAATGCACAGTGGACTAAGTCTTGTAGAATTTACAGAACTGAACACAGTAATTTACTGGCAATTCGGATGCTGTTAATTTGTCAGGGAGTTGTTAATTTTCAATGTTTTTCTTTCATTTGGACGTGTAAATTGTTACCAGAAGGAAAAGATGCTGCACACATCTGGAAAAATTAAATGTTTGCTATCTTAAAATTAAGATAAAATATTTAAATGTATTGCTTTCGTTTGGATATGTCAATTGTTACAGGAAGGAAAAGGATGCTGCACACAACTAGGCAAATTAAATGGTTGCTATCTTAAATGTCAAGTAAAAATATTTAAATACGTACAGAGGCATAGTATATATTATCAGGTAATTGACATATCATTTTGTTTCCAGGAATATGAACATTGACTCTCTCCACTAGGTGCAGGATTTAAATCGGAAACTGGCTATGAGGATTTGGTTTTAAAAGAACACAGATAGTTTTTGGGAGGAAGTCTGGAAAAGTTTGCTATGACTTTCAGTTTTGTTAGGTGTCTGAATTCGAATCAAATGCTTATATGTTCCATGAAAAATGGTCAGCATAATGGCATTTAAGAAAATTGAGGCATACGAGTTCCTTACACTTTGTCGGGGACAAAAGAGTTAACATTTTATCCGGTTATTGATTTCTTTCTTGCATTAGATGATTGTTGAATGACATTACCTTTGAAGATAGACATGTATATTTATTACAGATTTTCACTTGTTTCCAACTGCAATTTGTCAAATCCAGCTGTGCTATTCATCATACAAAATCTCATTGTATTTCTCTCAGCAAGTCTATGGTACCTTGTATGTCATGCTACCTATCGTCTGAGTACATTTCTTAGGGCGATGATTCGAAACATTCTGAATGCTTTCACGGGATCTACCTGCATAATTAATCATTCGGGTGAAAACAAGAGTCATGATGCGTGTGGGACACGTTTACCACGAAAAAGCAAACAACAAAGGAAATCCTTACCATCACCGATTCAGCGCTACGGCACACACTGTCGGTTTATGCCATCTACTCCTTGTGTCAGCAAAACAACATTCAGACATTCAACTTATTAACACTTCAGCTAAATATGTCCTTGAAGCCAGTCGCATTGACGATATACCTTTTTGCTTAGATGCTTAATTTAAAGACGTCGTCGTCCTACTCCTCTGCATCACTGCAGCGTTGAAAACGCACCTTCAAAGTGTCAATTGAATGAGATCACAAACTTTCATTTATTTATCATTTGCTTCTTCTTCTTTTTCTTCTTTTCTTCTTCTTCTTCTTCTTCTTCTTCTTCTTCTTTTCTTCTTCTTCTTCTTCTTCTTCTTCTTCTTCTTCTTCTTCTTCTTCTTCTTCTTCTTCTTCTTCTTCTTCTTCTTCTTCTTGTGGTGGTATTCGTCTCCAAAGCCATCGATTCGCTGATCATTATGCATCCCCCGTAAAGGGATGGGGAGGGAGTGCATATTTTTTTTGGGGGGGGGGGGGGAGGGTGCATTCCTTTTGATTACCATGTTCGTCAATGTGGTCTGCAATGGTAGTTCCTATTTTGAATTCTTCGAAACCGTAAGCCAGATTCACTTAAAACTTTTGGTACAGGTACTCCATAGATTTGAGGATTTTTTTTTTTTATATATGATTGTTAATGACCTTCAGGTCATAGATAAACGTCACAATGCCTTGCAAAAATAAAAAAATAAAAAATGGTTTGCCTGCCACATCTTCATTTGCGTATGATAGAAGTCATTCCAACTTGGGCATTATTTACCCAGGTAAAACTACCCGTAAATTTGCTTGTTGGTTATTTAAAGGTCAACGGTCAAGGTCATAGAGCACTTCAATGAAAATTAAGTTTTAAGTTCCCCTGCAGTACCCACAAAGATTTAGTGGGGCTTTGACTCAAACATGTCAAATGTAGTGCAGTATGTATGCATGTAACACCTTACAAAGCACTGGTTATGAGTGACCTTGAGGTCAAAGGTGAAAGTCACAGAGCTGCTCGGGGGATACATGTTTGTCGCACAAAAAACACGGTTCTAGTTGGAGTTAGCATGGATGCAAAACTAGATTCTTCTCTACAAATGTTATGGTAGGATGTTGTCATTTTCTGGTCCTCAAAGATATTACAACTTTGCTAATATGCTATATCATTTTACATTCGTGTCATATACTGCCAGCAACTATCTATAAGCTTCGAAATACTTCAAACTACTTGTAGCACCAAACTCTGAACTATCTTTCTCTTGTCCTTGCATACCTCTCTTACTCTTAAGCTATCAACATATAGCTCTGAACAACAACTTTTATTTGACGCAAATTGGAGAAATGGAGAGTAATGACCCACAGAAAGCAATCAGTATTATTATCGGTTGATGTTTATTCTTTCCTGATCAGAATAACAGTAGCCTAACTCTTAAACTTAAACTTACTATCTTTGGAGATATTAATCTGACATCTCTTATGTGCATTATCTATGCAAAATGATTTCCAGTAACGAGACATGTATACTAAGTGAAAATGTTGAAGCAGACGACAACTGCTATCCGGGCGCTTTTGTTCGGTTTTAACGAAAAAGAGTTATGCTGTACATGGTGTCGGCGTTAGTGTCCTGGGCTTTAAACACATTTATATATGGTCTCATCGGGGACAAACATTGAGCAGTCGAAGACGAGAAACAGCATTTAACCTTATATCGACAAAGGGGCGCAGAACAAGTGATGAAGCTTTCCTCTGCCACTTGTAAAGTGCAAATGCAAGCGTAAGCCTCGTGGGAGCATGTCCAATTGGTGCGGCGGGTTCTGGGAGGCTTGGTTGACGTTCATAAGAAATAAAAGAAGTCTTTCCCATTTTTCCTACAGTATTCTACGTGCAATTTGCTAGAGCTCTTTGTGAAATTCTTCAGTCACTAATATAAACTTTCAGTCTCCTGAATGTGGTGTTTCCAAGTTGCTGGTCTGACCAGTGTTGCCCATCAATATAGGTTGTGGTCAGTAAACGCTGGACAAAAGAATGCGAGAGGCAAGGATTTTATTGTCATTTGTACATCACGATATAGATCTACCATTATTGTAGTTCATTTCAAGTACTGTGACATCTGACCGTTACATGCTATGAGGTTGCCTTATGACATGCAGAGTACAAAATACACAATTCCCAGGACAGCCGATCATTTATAGGAGGTGTATTTAGGGCATTAGTGTCTCTTAAGTGTATGATGCCTCGCGCTATCAGGTTGTCTGTCTGGGAACTCAGATATTGGCAAGCTTTCCACCAATCCCGGAAATCGTACTTATACCATGCGCCTGATGTAGGCTACCTAATTGGCATTCCCTTCTAAATAATTGGCATGCCAGTTAGTCCTAAATTAAAGTAAGTCGACTTGCTTCCTGCTCCCGATCGAACCGATCCGTGGTTGTAGGGATTTGCTAGCATCTGAACTTCCGATGCAAGGAAGCCCATGTGGTTATTTGAAAGAGAGCAAAGGGATTTCCCTCCGAGGATCAAGTAGGCCCCATAAACTACCCATAAACTATTTGGATGCGGTTTGTAATGTACAATATTATCCTTCCGCTATGTCTCTCGACTTCTGTGCCTCATATAATGTCGAAATATGATGATATTTAGAAGCTAGAAATTTCTACAGTAAGGCAAATGATAATCTTAGTTTTTTCTCTCTTTGGCTCGACGGCCCGAGTTAGCTGGATCCTCTATCCATCGATATTACGTGAGTCACCTCACACACAGCTTTCAACTTATGGTACAGTTATGCTTAGTTGTAATTGACACGAGCAGCTTCGTTTACTCTTCTCAAGAAAATCTCAAGGGGGCCATGGAAAGAGAAAGAAGTAATTGAAAAGTCCTTTATGTGTTTCCAATCATCTTGGCCTGGCAGAGCACTTCACCCACCTAATTGAAGCAGATTGAATAACGGCATGTACTTGTGCTGCTATTGCGATTTGCTCGTTTGTGATGGTGAGCCTTCTCATTGCATGGCTGCGACCAAAAGATTTCTCGCAAGTTCTCTCTTTTGGGAGAATACCATGAATGTAGCCTTGGTAGTAAACACTGCAAGGCTTTCAAATGTCTGTGTCAAGTTCTTTCTATGGGCCATGCACTGCCATACTGCCTGGATGCTATGAAATAATAAAAACGGATCTGTCAATTTCTCTCTCTTTCTTTTTTCTTTTTCTTTGAGGGAGGGAGGGGGCATCAGATGTTTCCCCACCACGTGACATGCCGAATACTCCCTTCAAAGCTAAACTGCGGCATATGAGAGCATTTCTCTCATATTCCGCAGTTTAGCGATGCGTTTCCTTACAAATAAAAATAACCACAATTCTCTCAAATTTTCTCTTTTTGGGGGGTGATGGGCCTAGCTTGCATTACTCTTATCAAAATTCTTTGTTATATAATGGGCACTAATTTGAAGTTTCCATTTGTGATTGTCGTTCATTACACTTACTTCTATGCATTATTCACCATGAAGGAAATCGGTAAACTCACTCAAAGGAAAGTGCCACGAACAATCGCGTAAGTTAGGACAGCGCGGTCTTTTATTTGAAAAGTCAATCCCTTGCATTGACCATGATGACGTAAGTATTCAAGCATTCTGTACAGAAGTATTCACGTTCTGTTATGCAACGAAGTATTGACAACTCATAATTGGCAGTGCCAGGAGTCCTTTACCCTTTATGATATAGCATCACAATCCACTCTGAGTGTCCTTTATGCCTGAACTTATCCATTGCTAAAATTAGAACTGTTCATCGTCAGTTAACTCCACGTGTCTGACATGTCTCATATGAGATTATGACATTATCCCATGTGGAGGCGAAAACTGGCTAAAAAGCGGCTCCGCGTAAAACGCCGCCTACTCCAATGTTTTGACTCATTTCAACATGGGGGAAAAAGATTTGAATAAAAGTTGTCGAGTTTTATTAGAGAAGCATGTCCAAGGTCAACAGCCTTCCTATGCATATAACCTGTGTCCAGAAGTTTCTTGACACAGTATTAATGTACATGTATAAGGGAACAGGTCATTGAAAATTGTTTCATTTTAAGGAACAGGAAATGTCTGTTCAGATAAACTGCATTTTCTGCTGATTTTGTGTGTGTGTGTGTGTGTGTGTGTTTTGCTTTTTTTTGGGGGGGGGGGCAGTTGCAGGAGTGATTATGTTCTGCAGTTTCTGTTAAGTATCTCGCTGATGCATGTATATATCTGTAACTATCTATTACCGGAAAAAATCCACTTTGACAGAGTCTACGGTGTTCTGTGCACTTTATAAAATCGGTAAATGTAGAACTTATCCCAAAATCACCGGCATGATATTAGAATTACTGTCGCTCGGTTCACCTCACTCGTGAATTGGTTTTAGCTGAACAGATTGCAGAGCTTTGGAATGAAGAGCGTTTTAGTTTCGTCCATCTGCTGCCACAAAATACGTGTTGTAAGATTTTCCACATAGAGGTCAAACTGAGCCTATAGACCCTGGAATACCTCACTATATATAACAACATAGTTTGAATAAGAGAAGCTACTTGTCAGCGGGACTTCTTAGGAACAAATAATCAAGTGCAGCAAAAATCCCAACGGTTTGCATCCGATCTCCAATGCAAGCGGTGGCCATCAAAAGAACACTAGGTTTTGCTGCTTCCTTGTTATAAAGCAAGAGAAACATTCAGGAAAATCAAATGCCTCGTTCATTTAGTTCAGGCAGGTGATAACTGTAAAATGTTATTGAACTGTCTTGTGTATGATTTTTGAGTAACAATTTAGGACAAGTGAGAAGTTAATCGTTTGTACTTACGATGGAGCTATACATTTTTTCCAAGAATCGCCATATTTGCTAACAGTGGTTTCCGTCTGTTAAGCTAGTGTTTATCACCAAAACCATCCATTGTCGATCATCCACCGCACAATCGGCATTCAGACTAGTTTCTTCAGAGGCATGTCGGGTGCATTAATTGTTTTCCTGCAGCAATGTCTTTGCTGCAGTTCGGTCTGGTCATAAATACATATTTGTAATAGAGTAAATTCTGTTCAGAAGTAAAACAATCAGGGGGCAAGGTCTCGAAAGTTATTTTTACTTTCTGAACCCCAAGGGTGCCTTGTTCGAAACTGACTAAAACATGTAGAAGCATAACAGCTTCATAAGTATCATGACCTATTATGGCAATATCGTAAGCTTGTATAAATGTAAAGTCTCTTGACAGATTACGATAGCGCGGGATGGACCATTTGTCATTGTGATGCGCGCGATACGTTTTTACCCAGGACTTTCCAGCAAATCTTGCGGACGTGCGTAACTAATGGACAACACACATAATGATACGAATTCCCATTACTTTCCTGTAGATCCTCTTCCTAGTATAATTAGACCCACTTACGAGAAACAAAATTTTTTCAGTGGCCCCTGACAAGTACGTGTGTTCGTATCTAGATATAATAATAAAACTCAGTATGTAAGGCCTTGATCCGTAGCAGCTATCGTAGCGAAACTGTCATACATGCATTTTAACTCATAGAATCCATAGACTGAAACATATTAAGTGCAGCTGCAATCTCAGAATCTGCGGGATATAAATGGACAGAGGCAAGCCCCGTTTTTCTTTGACTCTGGGTTGCATTACTTTTACAGAGCACCGAAGGCCAGCAGGAAGACGGATTACCATGCGGGCTTTGTCTGCTGTCAATTTCTCCCGTTTTTCAGATCGGCCTTGGAGAGAAGTGGGCTACATCCGGAAGAGTTGCATATACCGTCAAGAGGAATTGACGGGTATTTATGAACTCAATTGGCCAATTTAAGAAGCCATGTTCGGTTCAAACTGTCCCTGGTGAAGTTAGCCACAGAGCAACAAGGCTCAGACAAATTGTACTTTTAACTCTAATGGGCTACAAATCACACGGGCTCATTCTTTTTTACCTTGGCCTACAATCTCTTCAGATTTAGTCCTCTCTCTCCGAGTTGTCTTTCGAGCCAGAATACTTTAAGTATAGGTAATACCCAGGGGAAATGGATGCGAGGAGCAGCTGTACGTTTTCAGAGTTAAAAAATACTCTTCACTTGGAGAGACATTACCTGCTTCTTGTGGCCTCTGAGTCCTTTACCATCTGGTTATATCATTTCTTTTCGTCTTAATGGTAGAAATTAGTTTTTATGTATTTTGTCCCACAAAAATACGTCGGTGTCTGTCTGTGGGACGCTTCCCTTTTCCTGCTCAAATTTGTAAGCAGATGTCATCTGCGTCCAATATTCGTATAATTTCGGTGTTGAAAAAACACATGAAAAGGTAAATATCAAAAATAAGGTAAGAGACAAACCGCCAGCAAGGAATGAACTCGGTGTCAATAACCCCATGCTTCCCAATAATGTGCTTTGGTATGAGGCATCCCATAAACTCCCCCGAGGAATGTGCTTTCCTGGGTTTGCCCTTGATATAGTTAAACCACATATTCTAATCCTGTCTAATGTGTAGGTTTGTCTTGTTTTCTATATGCGTTTCACAATCATACAGTGGGAGAGTGTCCACATTATTATCTTATTTCTATCATTGTATACACACTATATCAGTACAATTTTATTCCCTGGTTCTAAATTCAGTAAAAATGACAGGTCATTTTTCTTCATTTTGACTCCGCGTCTGTTTTCACGAAGGGGGCGGGGGGGGGGCGCCATCATGGAGTCGTTGAAGTATACAAAATCAGAAAGTACATTTCAGAACAGTACTCACACTAATATGTCACACATACACTTACACACACGCGCACACACACACACACACACACACACATATATATATATATATGTACATATATATATGTATATATATATATATATATATATATATATATATATATATATATATATATATATATATATATATATATATATATATATATATATATATATATATATATATATATGAAATAAACTGTCGGTTCCGTCCTGTAACGGCTCGGTAAAAAAGCAAAAAAAAAAAAAAGTCGGACCTTTGTGTATCTTTTAGACCATGTCCAGTTTTGTCAGTTTTCTACAACAGATGTTGTTCACTGAGCCCTTTATTGCATGATTATTAATGTGTGCATTTATTCAGTAATTCTTAATTCATCTAGTGTCACATTCTGTGGGCAATACTTTTGTGCGGAAGTATTACTTTAGATGACGTTTAAACTTTTTGCAAAAAAAATTATAGGGACCAAATACAAGAATACACAAAAAAATATACTCGGCAGTTGAAAGATGCTAAAAAGTATAGCCAAAATATGTACATATATTCTGATATTTCCGACCCAAACTAATCTACAGCAACAGATAATTCCAAATGTAGTCTGCTTCATTTTCTTCCATAAATTTTAGAGATAATTAAAGACGTGCATAAATCTGATTTAACGGAATGGTATGAATATGATTTTCGAAGAAGCTGTCACTGTGTATACGTTGTTAGCCTAAAATGGCTTTTTGTGTGCCCAGTCGGACCCCCAAAGGCATGCTCAGGTGGTGTTTGGCTTCCTTTTTACATTGTTGTATTTGGTTTGTTGCCACCTTCAAGGCGCCTTTACTGTTATTGTAAAAAAAAAAAAAAAAAAAACAAAGCTGTATTAAAGATGTCAAAGGAGCATCCTTTTTACGGTTCTCAATCAATAGTTGAGCATTTTTTGATAATGTAGGTGTGATTGAGTACTAAGTGCCGAACCCGTACCGGGCAAGTTGTTGACATGGCCCACAGGTATGCTATGAAGATGAGTTTGTATCTAAAATTCTGGGTGTTAGTACTTTCTTGAAAATATTGAAGTATAAATATTTTCCATTCCAACGCTTTGTGAGCGATTATCTCTGGAAAATGTTTGACAAAGTAACATATGGTCATGGATACGTCACTCATAATGCTTCAACTCAATAATCGTGTTCTAAACGTGATACCTGTCCTTTTTTTCTGAAGTAGAATTAAATATAAGGAGTACAGTCCACCTACACTCATTAAATATTTAATGATAACATTAAATCTAATTCATGTTTTCATTTAATGCCCTTATTGTTATGTTGAAAGATTCTATTTTCAATGATATCACTAAGTGAATTTAGTGTAATCATCACTTGCATTTAATGATATAATCAAACGATTTCATGATAAGTCTATATAGGAAATTATTCAGACATTAGTAAAATTCTATTGGTGATAACATAAAGTCGATTTATTGTTATGATTGAATAGACGTTATTTGGTCTTATGTTGAAATCCAGTTGGTGTTATGATTATAGCGATTTAAACATATCATTAATTTTTCTTGCAAGTAGAAAAATGTGTGCTCTCTTTTTGGTCTGAATTAACTATAACACCAAATATGTAGTGATAATACCAAATATTTGATGATGTTATGATTAAATAAAACGGACGTGACCTTGGTAAATTAATGATGATTTATTCTACACGTGACTTCCGACTTTCGCCACGTGCGCATGACCGTTCCGTGTTTTGCATGGTTTTTATGGTTTGGCTCTATTCATTCTGGGAGCATTTATTATCTTGCTGTGGCCTGGATCGCATTAAAACATGACATGAAATGGAATTGAACATATCATTAATTCTATTTAGTAGGGTTGCAATTACAGTTTCTCATGATATGATACGTATCTGGACACCACGGTCATGATACGATACATGATACGATACGTGCAGCTCAATAATGGATATAACTCAAATTCATGTGTTCTTTTATCACTTTCTTTAAATTCATGCTCTTATTTTTTAAAATTAAAGATAGTTTATATTTCCCTATGTAAAATAAAATGATAAATGATTCAAATGTAAAATAACTAAAAAATGTATAGGTATAAAGTTGAAATGCCTTACAATGAGATTTATTAAAATTATAGATTCTTTAAAAATTTGTGATCTAGATTATGATCAGTGTGCAACTGAAACATCATTACCATTCACTTTCTTTGCTGTCATCATATTCATGTGGAGCCTATCAAATTCAAAGTCTCACTAGTTAAAAAGAGTTCAGACACATATCTAAGCTTTAAATATTTCCAACAAAATTGCTGTTAAATGATATTTTGAGCTACTGTTTTATAACTAGTATAAACAGCACTATGTCTTATCCTGCTGTTATTTATTCATGTACAGATTCATTCAGAAATTGTATGAAACCAGGCTTAAAAGGCCTACTGAGGCTTGAAGCTCTTCAATCCTGTCTTGGCAGACAGCAAAATGCAATAGGCTAGGGTGAAGGTACTGCCCCCTATTCAAAACTGATGTAACTACAGTACGGTGTCACAGTACTGGACTACTTGTGCACATGGCTGCATGAAATCACACGTGTGGATTTTGGTTTTACTCTGCACATGTTAAGGATTTTATTACCATGGTTTGGTCATTAACAGCATGATATCAACATGTATGAAAACCGTATGTATTAATGAAGTGTTTGTTAATATTTAGGACCTTTGATGAATGTTCAAACTCAATGGCAATACATTCACTGCTGCCGGCCGCAATGTTACCGCTTACTTCTCCCGTGCCAAACTACTTCTTTCCCTGTTTGACTGGACACCAGAAAATAAAATAATTAAAAAAACTGACATGTATGTTCTTCATTTTGTTGTTGAACACATTATGCTTGTATATGGCAATAAGAATATCTGGAACGATATATTTGTACATGCATGCATGTTTCAAATATGTCTTCAGGCTGTCATGCCAACAAAGCGTGTATCGTCTTTTTTTTTTTTTTTTTTTTTTTTTTTTTTTTTTTTTTTTGATACACGGGCTCCGGTTCGATACGCCTATCCTGGGTTCTTGTATCGTGGTGCACCAATGCCCCGGTGAATCGTTACATCCCTACTATTTAGTAATAAGATTAATTATCTGGGTATTTCAGCATATGATGAAATCAATTTGATGACATAAGTAAACACATTTAGACATATGCTTAAATATACCATATTTATTTATAAAAATAAATCGATTTAGTAATATCATTAAATGCAATTGATGATATCATTAAATTGATTTTGTCTTATGATTAGATATAAGAAAGCTTTTTCAGAATTAGACATAGTTTCAAATACATTTCAGTATAAGATAAAATGGAGTTAATGGTATCTTTAAATAATTTACATCTTCAAATAATTAATGTTATTTTCGAATATTTAGTGATAACATTAAGTAGAATTGATCATTTTACCATAACATGAAATTCAATTAAACATATCATTTATTCTTTTTAGTGGTAAGTATAATAATCTGGGTATTTCAACACATGATGAAATAGATTTGATGATGTGACTAAATACATTTAGACATATGTTTACATATACCGTATTTGTTCAGAACAATAAATCAATTTAGTGATATCATTAAATGCAACTGATGATATCATTATAAGTGGATGTTGTCTCATGATAAATTAAAAAAAAAACTTCCAGAACAAGGGATGTCTTCAAGTACATTTCATGATAAGATTAAATCGAATTAACGTTATCTTTAAATATTAAATGATATATTTAAATAGTTAATGTTACAAATATTAAACGATAACATTAAGCAGAATTGATCATGTCATTAAATATTTGATGATATGTTCAAATACTGAATAACAGGAGAAACTTCGTTCCATGATATGTGTGTGTGTGTGTTCGTTCCATTATATATATATGTGTGTGTGTGTGCGTGCGTGCGTGCGTGCGTGCGTACGTGTGTGTGTGTGTGTGGTGTGTGTGTGTGTGTGTGTGTGTGTGTGTGTGTGTGTGTGTGTGTGTGTGTGTTGTGATCACGGAACGGCCCGATCTCAAACCAGCAACCTTCCGCACCAATGACCTGGCCGAAATGGGAAAGGCACATACCAACTATTCAAATACTAAATAATAGGAGAAACGGCGTTCCATAATGTATAAACATACATAATTTTATACTGCAAAATGCATCACCCGCCTCTGTCACGGATACAACTGAAAAAAATGTTCAACATTTTTGTATAACGTGCAGCACCATGTTTTTCTTAAAAGTGTAAAGTAAATCTCCGTCATGAGTATACTGGGCAGTTAAATTTCTAATTTGGAAGCCTGTACGCGAAAGAGATTTGTTGCAGGTCACCTTAATATGGAACACATCTTGGCTGGAGAATCGATTATTACGGGAATGTATTTCGGTTCAGGGTGTGAACATAAGGGATAAGCTTAGGGGTCACTATTTTGCATAGAAACATACACTGGGTATGTTAGAGGCTCTGTTTAATGCTCAACCAGTGAAGTGTGTGCAGCATAACCTGTTTACATTTATTTTGGGATGACCGTGCTTAGAATTTAATGACGACGGCGACATATAAAATCTAAATTCATGCTTCAACGTCCATCAGATTCCACTATTTGAAACTTGCTTCATAATCCCCAGATTTTCTACTTCAGAATACAATTACTTCCTATGTATGTTCTGTGGATGTTTGATTTTTTAGCGTGAGATACAAGAAGCCTGTGAAATTCAAAACAGGAACAGGAAAAACGACTTTCGCATCCATCGTGAATGCTAAATATATTTTATTCCCAACAAATTATAATTACTGATTCATTGAGTGCTTTGTCACTGAAATTGCTGAAGATTTGTCTGAACAGGTCATGTCTCTTATTCCCTTATCTTATCCCCATTTTTATCTCCCACACTAATCTTTAATTTTGATGTCAATAGTGGAATAAACAACGTACTCAGAAGCGTATCCAGGAATTCAGCAAAGGAGTGATATGTTTTGATTGAGACAGTGCGAATGTGGATCTTTCCTCACAAAATATAATGGAACGAACCGGAACAGAATAGAATATAATAGAATAGAATAGAATAGAATAGAATAGAATAGAATAGAATAGAATAGAATAGAATAGAATCCCTAGATATTAGAAATATATCAATAACTGTATGAAAAGTGAAAAGAGAAATGTTATTACCGGGCGGGGCTGGGGGCAATAGCTTTCTTAATGACCCTAAATCCACCCCTGGTACTCTTGAATAGCCTCTGTGACTAATGATGTGTTCCTGTGACACTAAATATGAAATTGTCATCATCTGGTTTTATTTGAGAGTTTTCTCATGCTTAAGGTATGATGAAATTATTGTAACTTTTCCAGAAGATAATCAGAAAATCACCTTTGCATAGCCAACAATGCAGTCATATTTTCATGTCCAAGATGTTAACCATGGGATAGTAAAGGGTTACCAGTCTATCTTCTACAAGGCAGTGAACCACCATTTACTAAGTTGTCGCGCCTAGTCTTTCCACAAAAGATGGCAAAGATGGCTCAGTCTACTTGATCATTCCTCCTAAACACAAATATTGGAATCTGTGTATGGCTGTACGGCCCAGTGACAGCAGACGCTTCCTATCTGCTCCGTTGTATTTACTGAAGAATCATGCTACATCACCGGCCACTTGGCTGTTGCCCGTGAGGAATGCACGCCCTTTGATGCGGTACAAGTGTTTGTGTCCTCATTAATTCCATAAGAATAATAGAGTCCAATTGCATATACGCATTAAATGCTGAAAGTAGTTCAATCAAGGCAGCCCACCAAATATAAAGAACACTGCAATTTGGTTTGCCCAAGCCACTTTTATAGGTCTCGGAAGGAGCTTGGCCGAAATGAAGCCGATCTAATTAATGAGACCCCATCGGTGAGCACGCATAACACATAGTCACTCTCGAAGAATTAGTCCCGAGAACAGGCTCGTGTGAGTAAAGCTTTGACCCAAACATTAAACACCACGGGCACCAGTGACATAGTCTTAATAGACGTAATATTCAGTGGCATAGATGGTTGTCACAGATAGATAGCCGCAACAAAGATGGATAGATCCACTTTTCATTGCACAAAGAATATTATCAAATGTAATTATAGTAAGACGCTTCAAAAGCTTTGTACACAACTCAGCGACTGATCGTTTTCCGGTTTTTCGGTGGCACGTCACATGATGGAGTCTTTTTGATGTTTTAGATTCATCACAATATTTCTAAAGACGCTTTGCCTATAATTCCACGTCAGCTGTCTACGATTGAGATAAAATTAACAGTCTCACTTTCTTTATTTTACTGTATGCAATTTGACTCGACTGTGACCACAAAATACTAAATGTACTCTCGAGGATTTTTACATGGAACACATCATTGATAAAATCCTGCAGCTGTGATTCCATAAGGCTGTCTTGAACGAATGGTCAGCAGTGATACAGTGATTCTTTGAGAGCGAGTCGTCAGCATGCTTGGTACTGTGGCGAGAAAAAGCCTAACTGACGATGTTTGAGTCATTCCACTTTGCTGTCCCGGATTGTGATTTCAGAAAAATAAACACCAATCGAAAAAAAGGTTATACTGACTCTGTATGGCTTTTGTTTATTTATTTATTTATTTATTTGTTTGTTTGTTTGTTTGTTTGTTTGTTTGTTTGTTCGTTCGTTCGTTCGTTCGTTCGTTCGTTCGTTCGTTTGTTTGTTTGTTTGTTTGTTTGTTTATTTATTTTTTTTATTTATTTATTTATTTATTTATTTATTTATTTATTTATTTATTTATTATTTATTTAGTTATATATTTGCTTACTTATTTATTTATTCATTCATTCATTCAATTTTTTGTTTATTTATTTATTTATTTATTTATTCGTTCGTTCATTTATTCATTTATCTATTTATTTATTTATTTATTTATACGTTTATTCGTTCGTTCGTTCATTCACTCACTCATTCAATTATCTATTAATTAATTAATTTATTTATTCATTTATTTGTTTATTTATTTGTTTTTTGTTTGTTTGTTTATTTATTTATTTTACATGAGGAGCGAGGGTATAATTATGTGTCGAATGGGACCTCATGATGGCATATTTACAACCAACTACACGTGTGCTGACTGTTGTCCACTGGTCAAAGGAATCGTGGTTTGCCATACTTTCGTGTTGCTCGTTACATTTGTTTCCTCTGGAGAGATAGTGCAACCTGTTGTTGTGAGAAACAATTATATACAACGTGAGGATAAATGCGCATATATCTTCTCGATAGAAAAACTCTGTGCAGGAGTAAAGTATCTCAACTAATCACGCCAGAGAGATTATTTTAGACGGGCCTGGACAATGATTGTATGCAACCATCATTGTGTTTTTAAACAGCTCTCTTAATTTCATTTTCTTTCTCTTTATCCATTCAAGCAATCTAGACCTTATGCGCTGTCTGGCCGGTTCTGCGACATTGTTTTAGTCCGTCCGTACTGATTATGAGAAAGCACGTTATTTAGATCTAATTAAAACACGAGAATTTCTGTCAAACATTAAACGATAAATTACCTTGATTTGTGTATTCCAGTTAGTTCTACTAATGGCAGGTGTATTTGTCAAGATGGAAATGTTACACGAGCACTACCTAGTGCAAAGAAATAACCTCTTGTATCTCTTGTTGCCTTTAATCTGGATACAATTAATGTCAATTAGCGTGTATTTTTGACAGTGTGTTTCATCGGGGAGTATTTCCTAAGGCAGTTATCCTGTCACAGACGATTGTAGATGACATGATACGGAGCCATTGCAAGAAAACACTAATAATGTATCTAATTTTGGTTGTTCTTTGCTCGACATAGACTTGACAAGGTGAGTATTATCACGAGACACAATTAACTATTTACGGTCAATAGTTTTATTCTGTTTAGACAGTGTACACTCATGTAGTCATTTTGTGAATGGCATTTAATGCGCTTAATCATAGAAATTCGACATTCTTGGAGTCGACTATCTATGATATAATCTCAGCTATTTTTTCACCAAACCCTATCAATGTCCACCAGCAACAGTAGAAGTCCATGGTCATTCCATTCACTGTAAAATGTACAGGTCATTAACTATTAAAATATAGCACACTCATTGTACTTTGCATTTTCAAGAGAAAGAGGCAATAACGACCGCTGTGAACCACATAAATATCACACTGACATTGAGATAGTTGTTCGGTACCATTGACATTTATTTTGGCATCGTCTGCAGGAAAATTAACCAATTTATTTAAAACTACGAAAAAAAAATTGTAAAATTGTCCAGATTAAAAAAGATGCAGTAAATTACAATTAAAAAGCCGGTTGAGATATAAAATGCTGCCACGTCCGTTTGCTGAAACATAGATAATTATTCAAGGGCACCATGTGGTGTCAAACACTGAACATGAGTACCATACTATTAAATAGACAATTTTTCTTGATGCAGTTTGAAACCTTAGTGATCAAACAGAGCCGGTCACGGCAGGAGTCAATGTAACAGTTTTAAGATTATTTCACTTTTTAAGTTAAATTGTATCTTCTTGCTACGTATGTAAAAGGGGAAACTACATACTTAAATCGAGAATGGCGTCAGTTTGGGGGAGTCCGTGACTGTATTTCAAAGATTTTATTTTATATAAAAACGACTACTTATGACCGTGTTTCTATACCTTGTAGTTTGTATTCTTTCATTAAAATTGGATAAAGCCATGGTCCATGTAATGTAACCTGGTTGATTTCTGAAACCGTGATTTACTGCATGCATATGAATACATATCCTAATCCTACGGACTTGTACTACACAAAGTCACAACCTTATACTCAAATACACACACACACACACACACACACGTGTGTGTGTGTGTGTGTGTGTGTGTGTGTGTGTGTGTTTGTACTGAAATCGTAAAGAGTACCCCACCTCCTTTTCCTGGGCGTAGAGGTCAGTTTTTCACAGTGCACGCTAGGAGTGCCAAGTGTTCACGTTGGTTTAAGGGAGGACAATATGCATCAATAATCTTCTGAAAAAGAAAATACAGTGTGTAGTGATACTTTATGGCGAATGATAATCCTTCTAGTGTGAATATATGAATTTTTTTGATAAGCATAAAGACTTAAGGTTTTGGGTTAACTCAATTTTATTCATAAATATTTATGAATACGTGTGTTTAAACTGATACAGCCTTCTTATGTACCTGGGCCCAGAATTACGTTATTAATTTGACACGGTTGCAGATTCCAGAACGAAAACAACCGGACCTAGACGTTAAATAGATGTTAGAAAAGGAAAAAGTGTATATAAAAATGAAGTTATAAGCTACATGTGTAGCAACTTTATCATGGGTCAAATTAGTCTTTATTGTCCTGCACGTCAGACGAAATGCTAACGACTGGTAGACATATTTTGCACTTTTCTGAGGGCACCTGTTTTCAACAACCCAAGCGTTGCAATATATAGAAGATAATTTACTTTTTCGCCTGTTACACCAATCGCGCCTGTCGGTTTGATACACATTTCAAGCCAGGTGGCACTTTAAGGTACTTGCAATGTGTCACGGACGACGAATTACATATGTAGCAAAGTAACGTTGTTTAGATTCTTTGATGTTCGTACTTGGTCGATGTTGGCACCAACCTAACGTGAATTGGATTCAGATTCATACACGCTCAGGTGTGGCACAGCATGTTGCTGTCCTGTATTCACATCTTAATGCCGGGATATCTTCGAGTATCATCTCGTTATAATCAGACAAAGTTGCCAAAAATCAGGTATGGCGGGCGCTGTTGCGACACAAATCCCATATACATTTCGTTAGCACCTAAACGTTTCTTTCACATAGGAGAACACCCTTAAAGTTTGTGTGGGCTATGAATAAAGAAGGAAATTCATGAATGAAATAAAATAAAATGAGGAAGCCATTACGACGGTTTTGAAAAGCGGAAATTTATCCTGATGCACACAAGGGCTCGTACCTTTGCTTTAATCAAATTCGACCGTTTTCTGAAGCGTCCGATATTTTGTTCCAATAAAGGAGCTGGAGTGTCATCATATGCAATGAAAATATGACTGATTATATTTTGTGACTATTTGAAGTGACATTTTGACCGAATGTGGTACCAAAATGATTAGCTCAAAACCCAAGGCGCAAGATGAATGTAAATCACTGAATGGCTGGGCTACGTCTCCTGTAACCTTGCTATATTGATAGGTTAGGGTCCGAAAGATTTGGCATTAGTCAAACACCGGTCGTTTTAGTTCTGGCATACCTAAAGTTGAGAAGACGGGACTCCCGACAAGTGGAGACCTTGGATGCCATGTGGACTGAGTT
The DNA here is from genome assembly GCA_964020975.1 of Hermodice carunculata. Taxonomy (NCBI): domain Eukaryota; kingdom Metazoa; phylum Annelida; class Polychaeta; order Eunicida; family Amphinomidae; genus Hermodice; species Hermodice carunculata. The sequence continues at coordinate 69,466,592 of OZ026615.1, read as the reverse complement.
CGACTGCGGCATGATTGGATCCTGCTTTGAAATTACGGTCTGTCATTGCAAATCGCCTGAGTTACCGGGCCTGCATTGAGGCAAGGTCCCTCCAGTCACGAACTTGTTTCATCCCCGCACAGAGAAAAGAGTATGTTGGTTTATCATTTGTATCACGCAAGCCCGCAGAGTCACAAGAAGGAGTAATCGACAGGCAGATATTCGCATGCAGGAAACATTCTTAATTATATTTATGAATATACGGACCATACATCTTAAAAATATCCCTGGTAAATAATTGGCTATTAAGCTTTACTTAATGGTATGGAGAGAATACTTCAATCAAAACTCGTAACATCCCCAGCAGATTTGACCTGGTACTCAAGCTTGCCGTATCCACGGATAATTATTATCTCAAGCGGAATGTCATTTTGAATCAGCATGGCTTAAGCTACTTGCTACCAAAACCATCAATTTTCTAATTTATCCAATACGTGTTGCACGGGGTGATCGCCAAGCAGAATCATTGGAGGAATTGGAACATGGCCTATGGAAGAGTTAGTGAGTAACCAAAGCGCACGCTACGGCCTTCGAATTTGTAACAGCCTGGTTGTGAGTAGCAAATAAAAGCACTTTTAAACAAAACAGCTTTGTGAATAGCAGTGGAACGGAGGTTAATACAGATATGGAGATAAATACTAGGGCATTGACTTGTATTGATTTTTACTACCCGGGTACCCGCGACGGGTAACCGAATCATAACAGCAAGCAATTCAACCTACATACATGCACCGAGATACGCGCAATCATTAGCCATTGAACTAACCCCAATACAAGATCGTGTCAAAGCATAAACTTTTTGGGACAGTGCATGGGCAATTTGAGCTATTCTTATATGAACATTCTTAACTCAAATGTTATTATCATTTGGTCAAGTATTATGAATTATTTAATATATATCTAAAAAAACACACCTTTCTTACGGATACCCGACAATACTACCCGGGTACCCGACTTTTTCGTACTACCCGTGTACATAATCAATGCCATAATAAATACATAGTAGCCATTTGTGGCATAGGGACGGTTTTTATGAGTGACTTTCCGTAAAAGTAGGCCCGGGCCTACTCAACTCAATAAATTATCCAAGGTTTCGTAATAATGTAGACCACACAACACAAGGCTGGGATTTGTTTCCATGATAGCGGTTTTTTTTTTTTTTTTTTTTTTGTTTTTTTTTTTGTTTTGTTTTGTTTTGTTTTTTGTTTACCCGGCTCGCATCCGATATGAGCTATATATTGGTGTTGGTTTATGTTTATAGGTATTATTACATTCTTCCTGTCGCCAAGAATGTGTTCTCAGATGATTGAAAAAAATTTCAAAATATATAAAAACACAACAGAATGGAGGGTGTACAGTGTCAAAGTTTGGGTTTCATTGTTGCTCGCCTCGATGGTGTCTCCGGCGGGGGCGTCACAAAGCAACACCAGACGTATGCTATAAAACTATGTAGGACGGAACTTTACCAACGCTAGACGCTCTTTTATGGCTAACTACAAGGTGTTTACATGTAGTATACGTCATCGTCACAACAGAAAACCGCGTCGTTATGGTGTTTCAATGGATGCATTCTGACATCACTGATTAACCTTATGTTTGAAGACTCAGATCGATATTTCCTTGACAATGCTGTTATTAAGTTTTACTGGTCACCTATAACCATACACATGTCCATGGTTTCTCAAGTTTTGCAAAATTATGCAAAAGAACTGTAGTATTGGATAGATGGAGGTGCACAAAATGGAATGGGTTATCACAAAATTTGCAGACACACACACACACGCACACCTACACACACACACACACACACACACACACACACACACACACACACACACATATATATATATATATATATATATATATATATATATATATATATATATATATATATATATGTATATGTCAAGTTAAGTTGAAATGTCAATTTTGTTTGGTTTCAATGGCAGTATCCATTGCTTGAGCGGCTTTGTTCACGTCTGCCTGTGATTAGCCTTCAGGGTTTCCTTATTAATGAAATTTATACAAAGGCATATAGGGCTTCTGCTGGTCTCAATTTGGTAATCGGTGGAGATGAAGTAGAATGTCACGCCATTCTTACGTAACACGACGCATATTTTATGATTTTATAATGTAATAATGGATTTGCATGCATGATTTTGTTATTACATGAAAAGCACATCTATGAATACGAGATCTCCTTTAATGCCCTTACATCCATCGTTGTATGCTCACTTGACTTTCGAGGCCAAATAGCCAAAATAGCCGTCTCGTAGTTTTCGCTTTACCATAAATTTACAAGAGGCTGGTAATTATGTATGCGTATCGTGACATTTATTTGATTCATCCGTACTTACACAGACAAGCAAGGGTATATACACCCAGCAATAAGGCCCCAACAAAGTACGAAGACTTAAAAAAATGATATATTTGCCCAATAACGTGGTATCTGCAGAACCCATTGCATTAGTCAACAATTGTTCTATAGGGCAAATCAGGATAAACAGATACGCCAAAAGGTGTGCCGTAGCTTATCTGACTAATAAGTGAAACTGGATTAATTTCCTGTGAAAATGCTGGCCTGAGTGGTCAATGTTTGTTAATATGGTTGTTATAGGCGAACATTTGTCTAGTCATGTAATGCCATCGTAGTTTGTCAAGGTATTGTTTGAATCTGGTCATTGTATTGTCTTTGGACATTGAAAAGATTAGGCTATAAACATCGGTATGTATGGAACATTACGCAGCTCGCGGGCAGAATTCATGCCTCATGAAGTAGACTCACTTACTTAATTCGCTTCATATTCTGTCTTCAACAACATTTAAAATCAGGATGAAGCATTTCTAATACACATGAGATGACCAAAATGCATGGTGGTTTGTGACAATTATTTGTGAACCTTTCTTTGGTACTGCGCATTGTTAGAAACAAATTAAATGTTCTTTCCTCTCAATTACTATCTTTCACAATCAATAATGGCATCCAAATGGAGAAACTAATTTCTTGCCGGGTACAAGATTCTTGATATATACTGAAATTTGAGTCGGGTTTCAGTGGAGACATCATTCTTGAGGCTACATTGTACCTGTGACAGATCCAATATAATTCCGTTCTCAGCATGTTTAGGGTAGATTTTATGCGGAGTCTATTCAGACGGGGAAAAGTAGCAGTAAAATTATTTTCACCTGATGCTATCTCATTTTGTTAGTGCACTTCCAAAAATTAATTAATTAAATTGAGAGTGCTTTTAACTCTCTGGAATTAATTTGTAGGTGTACAATATCTGCTGTAACAGTTTAGCTCAGCTGACTTGTCAGACAGTTGAGCTAATTTTATGGTTTCGTCGTTGTCTGTGGTCCGTTGGTCCAACAACAATTGACATATTCGACTTCTCAAAAAACAATTTTAAGCGGATCTTTGGTGGTGATTTATTTTGGTGATTATGCACTTAATTTGTTTAGCAGGTTACTTTGGTGATAAATTGTATCATTTAAAAAAAAAAAATTTGGGGGGGGAAGTCTTCTGCTCAAGCTGCTTTATAAACAGCTTGGAGGTTATTATTATTATTATTATTATCATCATCATCATCATCATCATCATCATCATCATTATTATTATTATTATTATTATTATTATTATTATTATTATTATTTATTAAGACCTCCTTAAGGAGAAAAATATATGTACAGTAAAACAAGGAGGGACAGGAATATGTCCCAAACTAAAATATGGGCACGGAATTAAAATACTTTTGTCAGAAGGGCAGTAAGCAAGTGTTCTGCCGACCAGGGCTTAATAAAATTGTCTGTATATAGAAGAGTTTTTAAAGAGTCCACCACTCCGTTTTCAGGAAAAGATTTAAAACTACTTTTCGGTCGATTAAAAGCTATTTTAACGGGAAAGATGCCCATTTGCACAATACGGTCAAGAATGGTCCCTTTATACGTTGTACAGTCGACCAAGTATTTAGACATGAGAAAGATTGTCAACTTTCGTAACGGGGAATCAGTTAAAAATATATGATGGAAAAAACTTTGTGTTCTGTCCTTTATAATGTCACTAATAGAACGAATGTTGGGAGCTTTAAGGGGACACTTGAGCTTTATATGGGACACTTCTTCGTACGACTAATTTTCATTTCTCTCTTTTTCTCTCTCTCTCTCTCTCTGTCTCTCTCTCTCTCTCAGCATGGGGTATTTAAGGATGCCAATGCATATCAATGTATATTTAACTATATGTAGCTATCTCCAAAACCATTGACTAGATCTGATTTATTTGATTTAACATATTTATTAAAACTGAATTGCCTAGGTAGTACACATACTACTCTGGAGGCTCTCCAGACGAGCAAAACGCACATAGTATACACATGACACACAGAATTCGGAAACAGTCTAGGATACGTGCTTATGGCACCAGAGGGGGGAAAAACTCAATATTCAAATCTCCCAGATGATGCGATATGATTTTGCACAGCATCAAAATTTTCATACTGTCATCGGGACTTAAGTCGCCATTTCCTTGCTTAAAATATGTGATAAGAAGATCCCTGCACAGATGTGCGAAAAGTTTTGGGTTTACTCCCGGTGCCACAATATGACATACAGTGTCCAATGGATGATACCTATAGGCTGAAAAGAGAGGACAAGACAAGAAAAAGTGATGTATATATTCGCTTTGGAAAGAAGATGTACAATACTGTGAGGGGATTATATGAACTTTATAAAAACGGGAGTTTAACTGTGAATAGCCTTGGTGCAACTGAGTGTGACAAATATTTGGGAAACGCTTTCTGTGTGAGAAATAAAAGGGTTTTATGTCAACAGAAAGTAAGGTCGATTTCAATTTGGATTTGAAAGTTGCTAGTGATACAGATTGCCTAATGTCGAGCGGTAGGTTGTTCCAAAGGTTAATGCAGGAAGGGAAGAAGGAGTCGCCGTAACTTTTGGTTCTGATTTTACCTGTCTAATATTGATGCAGTTACGCAAGTTAAGATTAGTGGTAAGATCGATGTCACGAGGTGCTAGGTCATATAAGTACCTAGGAGTCCGTTCATTGACCATCTTATAGAAAAGTACTAGTTTGTGATATTGATGTCTATCAGATAGTGTTTGTCAACCCAACTCGGAGAGAAGAAGGAGACGGGGTGTGTGCCTGAATGCACCAGTACAAATCCGGGAGATCTACCTAGATCCACTGCAAACTTGATAACGATTTACCTTGGGAAGTTTTCTATCACTAATGTTCAATATGTCACACTTAAGTGATTTTTAGATTTTTTTTTTTTTGTATGTCTGAGCAAATTTAAAAACGGCTTCTCTGGAAGTTCTTTGCTAATTGTTTCAAATATCTAGGTACTTGTAGACGTCAATGTGTTTTTGAGAGTTCGCTACTTTTACTTTCTGACTTGGGTGAGATGGAACTTGAGTGTAACTTTTCCAAGCTTGTCTAATAGTCTATGTTTAAACGATTATTTCATTTCTATCAATTTTCATTCGTTATTTTAGACATTCAAAACGAAAGCGTTGTTCTATAAAAACTGCCTGGCCTGTGCTTTGAAATTACATGAGAACATGTCTGGCTGCTCATGTGCATTAATTTCTCCAAAAGATGGCACTGAGAAACTTATCTGTAACTTCTGAATCGTTCTGAACAAACATACCGAATACGGTCACTTATCGAGACATGATATCCATATGATGTACAAATGAGTCGTATCATCTACGGCATGTATTCAAATGAGAGTAACGATAACAATCGTAGGTGAATTTATATAGTACACATGGTTCTATTGCATCTAAAAGTTGCTGCCGTAATAAAATGGTACGGAATTTTCCGTCTCTGGCTTGGCATAACTTTAAAATGAGGGATGCGGTCTGAATTTCAACTTGGGAGAAAAGAAGACTGTTGGATACATACAAAGGGCTGATCGATGGGTAACGCTGCGATTATAAAAGATATATTTATTGATATTGTACTTTCTGAAAATTATGTTAATTGGAGTTACATGCGGAGGAACGACTGCCATCAAGAGGAATTATACCAAACGTGTGAAGAGGGGGGGTTGTGCTATAAAATATTTTATGAATAAATTTAATAAATCTGGTATGAATTTGAACATCTGCAGGTAAATCCTCGCAAATATATGGGAGCAAGGTTACTATGGCTGGTATATGGTATTGTCAAGAAAAAGCGTACTGCTTTATTGCAGGGTGTGTAAAACAAATTGACATCTTTGAATGAGAAGTCCCACAAATGGCATCCGACATATAGTGGCGTACAATATGTCTTGAATAGTTTGTATCTTGTTCCAGGATATACTTGACCAAATTGCGCCATGAGAATGTTCACTTCCCATTGAAACTCTTGACTAGATTTCTTTATGTGTTCGTGTTCCGAGTGTAAACCAATAACATTTCCTAGATGATCGCACTGAGTTACTTTACATATAGGCACATTATGAAGATACAAACTGGCACAGTGTTCACTATCTTTAAGGCAGACATATTTGGACTTTTCTGGATTGAATATGACATTATATTCTTTGGCAAACTGTTGACAAATATTTCACATTTCGGGCAGTAGAAGTACTATGTCAGCGGCATGAGCTAGGGCATCTGGAAAAATGTGCTCTGCATAGCATCCAAAACCAGAAATGTTTAATCTTAACATAAGTTCGTCCAAGCGAAATGGGCGATAAAACACCGCGCTGTTTTACACCTTTATAACACTTGTAAGGCTGTGATGCATTATTTCCCCAACACAACATATATTATTTGATCTAAATACATACTTAAAAGTATTCTGGCTATTATGGGACATATACCTCTTTTTAACAGCAGTGAAAATAATTTGACATATTCCACCCTGTAAAATATTCGACCCATGGGAGTTGTACTATTGAATACATTCATTCAATACAAACGAGTACTGGTCGGTAGAACATTCTCGTTTGAATCCAAATTGTAGTTCAGATGAGTTTAATACTTCAAAATTGTCTTGCAAAATGATCCAGTCTAATGCTTTACCGAGGATGCTGCTAAGAGTAATGCCCCTATAGTTGTCAGGGTCACTCTATGACTTTCTCTTAGTTTTAGGAATACGGTGCGTAGAGATATTTAGAAAACCTGTGAGAGCAAACTCATGTTTTACCACGGAATTAAATAGCAAAGAAATGTAGATATTTTACATATCTGTACCGTAAATTATGTGATCCCAGAAGCACCCAATGTCACCATCATGCTTCCCTACTTTTAAATTGGATATGACGGAACAGACACTTTCAATGGATATGATGTAGTGTGAAGAGTATTCGCCCTCTTTACATTTGGACATGATGAGTGATTGGGCCGGTCTCGAAGAACATTTATTTCATTTGCGTCATGTGAGATAAAGGTATACAGAGTTTCGTATTTATTGGCAAATATGTTAGGAATGTCAGTCGGGCTTGTTTTATTGTCAACGGTAGTAGGTCTAGCATTGGTACCTTTCTTAATTTTGTATACAACCTTCCAGAAATCTTTTCTATAATTATTGGCCAGCGTCTGCAAGTTTATTAGCACTGCATGCATCACTATTGTTCTTAACATATGTCAAACCGTAATGATATTCGGATTGTGTTTTTTCCCCGATATCTACTATTATACCCACTTTTGGGGAATTAGTACTTTTCCATATACCATGCTCAGGATTGTTTGTTTCCTGTACGGTTCCACATAGTCATTCCAACCTGGAGTTATTTTACTTTTATAGTTAGTAGAGTAAGGTATGTGCTCATACCTAGCATGCAGACACGAATCTGTTATATTATGAAATTCCTGAATTTGGCTGTTATGATGATGGCAAAAATGTCACCGCACTGGATTGCTTCCCATGGGATTGGAATTGAACTGAGTATGCCATTAAGACTTGCTTTATACCCAATAAGATTCTCCTCGCCAGATGCATACCATAGAGACTTATGCGTGTCTGTTCAGGAGATAAAGTTTTATTGTCTATAGTTATGTTGATTGATATTGATAAAGGCGAGTGATCGGAAAGGTTATTACCTGCATGCAGCCATGAGCATTTCAAGACGTTACCATACAAATTTACAGACGGTATAAAATGATCACTAGTTGATGTAACACCGTTATAGCTACTTTGAAACGAGTAATCTATGTCGGATACAGCATGGTTAATAACACATTTCAATTTTCTCCTTCTAAGGAATAAGGAAAGCTGTTTTGTGTTAACCGAACGGTCACGTGAAAAATCAGTGTCAAAGTCACCACCTATAATTATGCGATCAGCGTTAATCACGTTATATTTGTAATATATTTTGTTCAGAACATCTTCAAACTCCATTCCATGTACACTGGATGTTGTGCTTGTGGTATCTCATGGCATGTATACGTTAACAATGAGTATTTTGTTGTCACCAAATTCCATTACAATTGCGCATATTCGTGTAGAAGTAAATAATATTGGAGAGATCTTACATGTAAGTTTTTTTCGTCCATAAAATGGCACAGCCGCCAAATGGACGACCTAAGATGATGTCAGAACCTTTCATACCTGATACACCAGTATCATTAACGTGAAATATATGAGATGCAAATAGATCTTTTGTTCTTTGTTGACGATCAGACTAGTGCTCTAGTACGAGAACTATGTCACATATCTCAGTCAGCTATTGATATACTCAAAGCGTCCGACCCCATGACCATGAGAGTTGTATGTTGCAATTTTAAGACTGGCCATTGCTACATAAAGTGTCCACAGTAATAAGAACTTGATGATGAATAATACTGAACCTCTAGACTCTGGTAGCGCGGAGGGATGTATTCCCTAACCTGAACTCGGGTTGTGCACAGAGTGTCACAAAATAAGCCTTTTAACTGAGACACATGAACAGTCAGTTTAAAGGATTAAATTTAGCACGCTGAACGGATATGCAGCGTAGGTTATGTACATCAAACATTCTCGAGGTATACGATGGGATCATCTGTCTCTGTATAAGGATCCACTCTGTAAATAAAGAAATCTGGACTGGGTTCTGGGGCATCCTTAAATCGCCCATTCTGGGATTTTGCTTTACCCGTAATAACCTGACGCCCTTTTTGTTATATCTTCGGCGTTGTCTTCTAATCTCATCACGTGGGAACTGGAATCCACCGGAGTCAAACGATCTGACAATTCCTCAAAAACACGTGTACTACTTGCATGACTGGCCCTGTCAATTGACAAATGGCTGGCAGCATGTCTTAAGGATGAATCTGTGGATGTTGAGCGAGGCATATATCAAACTGATAGATCATCATCATTTGATGCACATGGTGTTGGAAAATCAGCGTTGTTTTCTGGTAGACCGCGGCCGCCACCCCGGCTGCGTCCTCTGCCACGACGTCGGACATTAGGCCTATTCTTTAATGCTAGTCCAGAAGGTTGTTGCCTGCGAAGCGGCGTAGTGCTACACAACTAATGTAACATACATACATGAACAAGAACATTAGGGTCTGCTTTGCAGGCAAAGGAAGTTGGTGTCCATGAGAATTAGTTTGTGACTGGGCTTGCGTATTAGCTGTTAATACACCGTTATTTTGACCCATTCCGGTTGGTCTGGCAGAACGGGATGGAATATCATTTTCAACATCTATTGAAGAGGCAACACCATTGTTATTTACTCGTATTTCAGGTATCTGTGTTACAGTTATGGTAGCACCTTGTTGTGCTGAGTTCGACACATTCTTCTTATGCATTGCATTAGAGACAGCATTAGCATAAGCTGGTTTTAAGGTCGGTAGCTTGTCTTTAATCTCCTCATTTTCACATATTACATTGTCCGACGTAACCTGAAAATGATTTGTTCGCTCTCAATAGCGATTTGGTCTGTCAAAGAGAGACACATTGTTTAGCTCTTCGGGATGTAACCTAGGAATAGATCCTAAACTGAAGGCATCTATCGGAACTCTGGGGGTCTTATTGGAATAATCCAGTTTACTGAAGGCTTCCATTATGTCATTCATATTAGCTTCGCTTTCATGACGCAAAGTTGAAACTTTTCTGTTTTTCAGTTGATCAATAATTTGCTTATCACAGTGTCGCCTCAGAGCGGATTTCGCTTCCAAAATATCCGACCGGGAAAAAATAACCCAATATTGCTTTGCCGACATTCCCCACTGTTCCACTCTGCAGACTGAAAAGGACATACGCCAACAACGGTTGTATGAACTCAGTACTAGAACAGTCATTTGTGCATAATGTGATCACTTGACTGTTCAGGTGTACTAAAAGTATCGTCATATGGACATTCTATTTCATTCAAGTGCTGGCTTGATTCATTAGGATTGGAATGTCTCTTTTTCAAAATTGTCTGATCACTGTCGCCTGTGTCTCAAGACTGTTTGCAGCTTTTACACAGCCAATGATTATTGTAACAATCGACGGATTTACCAAAACGTATGTGTGGACACAGTCCATTGTTTGGCCCAATACACTTTGGCATGCTAGACAATGCTAATTTTTTGCAGTTTTCCCGATGGTAATCATTCAAACGGCTGGTTGATAAAAGTCCTGGAATATTTCGTCAAACGATCACATCTTATTCCTTAAATAACTCACCCAGAAAGAAAGTTTTCTCTCTCAAAGGCTCTCTTGCTTGTTCTTGAGCCTTTCACAAAAATTACTTGAAATCATCCTTCGGATATGGCAATCATGCAGTAGATATGCGCGAGAGAAATGTCTTTGTGGGCGTGCTTAATACAAATCCGTGCATGTTCTATTAAGGGGTCTGTTGGCCGCCAAAGTTATAAAATAGTTTCACGCATCTTACACAGGTAAAATGACAAAATTTTGCTATCTGAATATGGAAATTATATTTCAAAACATCATCAATGGGATTTAAAATGAATATGTACATAGGAACAAAAGAAAAAGAGACACTTAACCACAGTAACTTGCAAGAGATGGGCTACGATGTCTGACCGCAAAATTGTTCATACTTCCAATTCAATGGACGGCCACAAAGCAAATGAACGGCAGCTCAACAGTAACAGTTGCGGCCGAACAAAGTTTTTCCTTCCTTCTTTCTAGGCTCCTTTGATAACGTGATAAGACAAGGCGCATTTTATATATCCTCATGCTTATGTTGTAGTTTCGTTTTTAATGAAACAAAAGCAAGGAACCATAATTGGCCGCCATAACCTGGTGCCGAGATAGTGTACATAAATTTGAAACAAAAAATACGCCACTAAGACCAAGCGATCGGTAAAGGTAGCCAGTATACATGCAACAGCATCTGTAAATTCACCAAGAAAACAAACTTTCGATTTAGGAAGTATATTGTACTCTGCAATCTTCACATTTGGAGTATTTCTGTGTAAGTTTTCTTGAGATAAGCAATCTGACAAAAACAAACTCTGATTTGAGACAAATCAGTACATTTGATTGCACTGGCCTTGCAAGAATTACAAAGCAAAATACTGTACTTCATCAACTCATCTTTAAGAACTTTTACATCAAAGAAGATAAGCGTCTGCCGAACTTAAAATCAGCACCGTGTTTTGCATAATTGATAAATGTCAGTTTTGCACAAGTTGAACGACAAGAAAATGCCCTTGCTTGGCAGTATCAAGCATTATGTTGAAGAAGCAGGTGGCAAATAACATTTGGGTGCTCTCTCCCCCTCTCTCTCTCTCTCTCTCTCTCTCTCTCTCTCTCTCTCTCTCTCTCTCTCTCTCTCTCTCTCTCTCTCTCTCTCTTTGTGTGTGTACTGTATTTCGAACAGGATTGACACATGTGATGAGGAATAAAAGCTGGTAATAACACATCTCTTTGTACCTGCCATAATTGTTTCGAATTACATGCCATAAAGTGTCAATTGCTATCTCACTGAGTCGTAAAACATGCTTCATGTGCCAACTGTCCATTCATGTCTGCAAACTAGCCAAAGTTTCTCTCAACATATGATGCATTGGTCAAAGATATTTTCATCTGGCAGGTACAATAGTTTGTTGAAAAAGGCACAGGTGATGGTTCCGTTTTGAAAGTAGCGTTATGAATCACGTTGGGAAGCTGAATCGGTTACGTTTGGCAATACAGAATCCCAGTTTTACCTTTCCAAGCCGTGTTTAATGCAGCTCTCTCCCCAAACGCCATGCCAGTCTAATAAGTTGACAAAGAATAACACCGTCTGAGTTGGCTCTGGCAGGTTCATCCCTCATAATTAGAATCTCCAACGACTGGTTGTCTGAGGGCAGATCGAGTGTCGTTTATCTGTCTACGACACCATTTATGATCGTTGCGTTCGCCTGTAAGTCCACTACATGTGCCTATCATCCGGCTTTGTCATCAGGTCGCTGATCGTTCCGCCAGCTTTCTTACGATCAATCATAATGTCGACCAAGCGCGCGAGCTGCAGTGTGTTCCTGTGACAGTAATGACTTTTAGCCCTCACCCTGTTGTGCTTGGAATTTTATGCGGCATCTTTTGTCCATATCTGCTGAACAGATTGCTTTGAACAGAAGCACAGGACACTGGCAAATTGTTGTCTCGTTAAAACATTACTCCCACGTGCACCATGAATGATATTTGTTTGTGTCTTATGCTATAAAAAGCCGGTGGACAGTACAAACACTTGACATTGCCATGCGTTGGAATATTTCCTTTTTTTTATATTGAATCCACATTTACGTCAGGTGATAAGAAACAACAGTAGTTTATGCAAGGTCAAGTTTAGGCAATCTAGTGAAAAGTATCATACTATCAGAACTTTTTGGAAGTGAAAACTGAGCAAAAAAAGTGGAATCCAGGTCCGGCACACCCAAAGTCAAGGAAGCCAGACAAATGCAAGGCTTAAAAAAGACTTTCTGTTTGCTTTTAAAATTCACTTTCTTTGTGAAACAAATTTTCATTCAAGCACTAACATGCCTAAGATTACCATAAGACAACAGAGGCGCAGTTACCATATAGATGTCCCAGGTCAACAGCTTCACACGCCACTCTTTGGCGCACTGTGTCTTCAGCGTGGCAAGGAAAGCTGTTGACTCAGTAAAAATCTGGCACTGAATGAGTTAAATAAGATATAAATCTGTTACTGGATGTAGGATTACGGAGGACAAATTCTTCATCACAGGTGTTATTTAGTAAAGGCTAATTTTATGGTTGGTGACTTTAACCACAGTGCCACAACAATAACTGTCCAGTATTACCACGGGATATCTTATGAGCTGGGAAGTATAATTTTCTCAATATAATATGTTGGATGCTTGAGGTGCGCTGATCAGAGAGCGCATGTTAGCTTCATTTCACGCAAGAAAGTATCTACAGCACTGAATCAATATACGGCCGACTGTAGTCCTGGCCTATTGTCATCGATCGGTGTGTCTGTTAATCATTCAGATTGCTTGAATGAGTTACGTAATTAGCTCCTTTGCACCGCGCTATTACATTGAGCCGGTCAGTCTCGCTGTAAGGAAGTTCTCGTGTGAAATTTCAATTGCACTCCAGACAAAAAGCTAGTTGGTTCTGTTGGAGAATACTAAGTAATCGTAATCAGTTAGCCAGTGCTTTAAGGTTCAAAAGATTCAGCATTTTACGTATTTGCTCTACACGTTCAAGGGTTTCATTAAAGGACTATTTTCTTCGAACGGAAAATATATTTCCCACACAGTGACTGAAAGTATTCAAGACCACCAAGATTATTTGGATGTCATCGAGGAAACAAGCACTTCGATTTAGAGAAGTAGCATTCCCCTAGCCTGAATAGCTATGGACATCCTAAAGTAGATTGTATTTCTTCTATGCCATATTGACTGTGGACAGTTTTCTATTCAGGGATATTGGTGTTCTAGTGTCCTATTTCATTCACACTGCAGGAGTTTCGTCAATATTAAAAGTTATTTCCAAATGCAGGTGTTTGATGGCTATTTAATTTAGACACTTTAGAGGCGAGTGGGTAGGGATGGCCAGTTAGAGAACATGGCAGAAAATTAGAATCGATAAGGTCTACACAGGGCATTTTTCCTCCTGTACGTGTATACTTAGCCGAATAATATGGCTCTTGAATTTTGCCCGTGCATGCAGGCTGTGCTACCCCCTTAAACAATAATATGTGCACTCTCTCTCTCTCTCTCTCTCTCTCTCTCTCTCTCTCTCTCTCTCTCTCTCTCTCTCTCTCTCTCTCTCTCTCTCTCTCTCTCTCTATATATATATATATATATATTCATTTTTACAAACATACATACATACATACATACATACATACATACATACATACATACATACATACATACATACATGCTGTTTGCGGAGTGGCAACACGCTTGCCTTTTACATCTGGGACCCGTGTTCGATTAACGACAGGGAAAGCAAGCGGAAAAAGTTCCTACCACTCTGACTCTGCATTGTGGTTTTCCCGGAGTCCTTTCGTCTTCTCCACAAAAAATTAGTGCCATCTTTGCCACAGAGAGTGATTTATGAAGCTTGGCCTGTGTCGCAATCCGTGTAAAAGACTCTACTTTTTATACGTACATACATACATGCATACATACATACATACATACATACATACATACATACATACATACATACATACATACATACATACATACAAATTATAGTTAAGAACGTATGGACAAAGTACAAAAAGCTCTCTGTGACCAACACGCATAATGTTGGAAGATGAGCAAGCGTTTTGCTTTCCGTTTGAGTTTCACTTAAACACAGGGGTCAACCTATGAATGAAAAGAAATAGAACAAGTCAGACTTAGATTCAACGTGTTATCAACTTGCTACAAATGTGATGTACTAATGTACAGAGACGCAACAGAATGCCCAGTTCCAGCATGTTATGCTGTTTTCTATAAAAATTAGGGGTATGGCATTGATAGCTTATCCTTCACGCATATATATATATATATATATATATATATATATATATATATATATATATATATACATACATATATAAAGGGTGTTTTCATCCAAGGTCACATGCACCGCGGAGACCAAAGTCCACCACCTTAGAATTATTCAGTTTCTCTGGTATGTTTGAAAGTAAATTCGGCACCCTGAAATAAGGCAATTTTTCATCTTCTTAGATCTCAGCCAACATTTCTTGTATTAATGTGATCATGAATCCCAGGTAGATCTTCGCACGACATCTAATCAGGACACGAGGTTTGGGATGATGCGGTGGTTCCTCAATCTTTAGGGGATGATCGGCTATGAGTAAAGTACATAATTATAACCTACTGTTTATTACAATATTCAAAATGCTTTAACCACAAATTGATGGGTTGTTTGATCAACATATAGACAAATTTTGCTGGACGTCCTCATCTACAAGCCCACATCTATGATAAATTCGTTTTAATAATATCGACCATGAAAAGAGGCGGGGGGGATTTATGGACACAAATTGACTTCGACGGCCTGGCAGTTTGTCACTTGTATAAAGTATGGTTTTATATTACCTTCGGAAGACTTATGTGAAAGTCGTTTATTCGGATTAGTATTCTTGCATCTGTTAAAGCAACAGGACTCTGACTGTGTAGTGCAAGGTTAACCAAGCCATATTTTTCTACGAAATAAAATACCGAGAAGTGCTCTGGTAGAACAAAAAGCGGGCAACACACTACACAATATGCAGTAAAAACCGACGAGTCAACAAAGTATAAGCATGCGCAAGTCAAATAGATGTTTCGCTTGTCTTTTACATTCTTAACACAGCGATTAAAGGTTATTTTGTATTTAATACATCGGA
Source organism: Hermodice carunculata (assembly GCA_964020975.1). Taxonomy (NCBI): domain Eukaryota; kingdom Metazoa; phylum Annelida; class Polychaeta; order Eunicida; family Amphinomidae; genus Hermodice; species Hermodice carunculata. The sequence goes on along the minus strand of OZ026615.1, from coordinate 69,450,807 downwards.
TGAATGAAGCCCGGGGATACGACAATAAGTTGTGGCATCTACACTGTCAAGATGGAAACATGAGAAAAAACTTTTAAAAGTATATATGAAAACAACCATGCTAAAAACAGTGTTTCCCCCGTGACGTCTCCATTATCTTCCAGCAGGTGGCGTTACTTTTATGTGAACCTGTGTGAAATGTTCTTTTTAAAATTTCCTCACGAAAAACAAATGACACCAAAAATTTAATATGCTTTACAGTCAACCCTAATCAGTATTTTATCTGAAGCCAAATACCGGGAGCTAACCGGATATTTATATATGGTCATTAGTGTGTCTGTCTTTATGCCAGCTCGGTCTGACCAGAAAGCTTCAGTGTTCATAAACCCGGTGTATAACAGACAGACGTTACCGACTTAATTTGATCTGGTAAGACTACAGCGCCTGAAAAGAATTTTTTCCAGTGACTTTTGGTTTGCATGTTGTTTATCATACCGTCTAAAGAAAACACTTACAAACCTTAGTGTACATTTATCCTTACTGTCTTATCTTCATGCCAGTAATTTGTGACCGAAAAGAGCTCAAGCCGGAAGCCATTTTCATAAAGCACCGCGGCCTCTAAAAAACCCGTCACCGCGTCAGATCTGCGGAGGAAAGGCAGAGAAAGACCCACCACTCTCTGCAGTAGACTAAAGCATTGCTCGACAAAGTGCTTAAAGAGTACACAGGACCTGCCTGTTTTGTGTCAGATTTGCTTTGGTTAGAGCTCTTTGTCAACACCGCATTTGAACAGACTACTTGTTTGTCATGATATTCGCGGATTGCACAATTTGGTGGGGGCAAACACACAGGAAGTGCGGGAGTGCAACGATTCCACGCTGTTTCTTGCAATTCCATCAAAGCAAAGATGGCTTGTTAATTCACATTGGTCGCGCCTTCTTTCCAAATAGACTGATGTGCAGCTGCTCACATATAGGAATACCAAAACAAAGCTGCAAAATTTAAACCATCTATTCATATTGTCATTGATTACGCTTGGATCTTGTATTTTCATCTATGCCTGGCTAAATTACTTTGAACTAACACAGCTTTAATAATGATCAAACGTTAATGCTATCGCACCCTCAATAAAAAGGGCATTGAGTGACCAGTGATCTCTATTTTTATTCTCATAGAGGTGACTCGTTTAACAATTGCCATTGAATGTAAATATACAGGGACTAGAGAGAAAAAATTTGTTTGGAAGTTGTCTTTGAAATTCGGTATCGATTGGATTATACCAGAGAAGTTACATTTTTAAAAATATATTATTTCGTGTCAGTTTTTTTTTTCTTTTTTTTTCTTGGGGGGGGGGGGTGCCAATGGTATGTGTCGTTTCATTTATGTCAAGACGACATTCAATTATAAGTTATATATAAGAGCATCCAAATTTTTGACAACTGGGCTTCTCTTTAAATTATTTTATCATAATATGGTGCGCTAAATTTCGACCGGGGACTCGGGGACTGAAGATATGTCTGCCTCTGAGAACACTGGCAGGCAACAGCAATTAAGCTGTCCGTGTAGGGTTGACACTGAACACAAGACGCGTGGTCGTATGTAAGTTCATACTAGACTAACTCCCATCTGCATTAATTTGGTTGCATAGCGAAGCGGTTGCCAAAACTTACGGGATATCCCTCGTATGGCAGGCTAGCGACATGCTACAGAATCGGAAGTGTTCTAGACTGGGAAACAAATTACAGTTAACCCAACAATTATGAATCTTTCCTACATTATGAAACGTTTCCTTACAAACGGTCCGCCTTGGCTTGAAAGTCCAATAATCACCTGGTTATATATTGGACTTATAATGCATTTTCCTGCCCTGTGCAAATAATTTAGATGGAAATGCAGTCTCTAACAGAGGTTTTCTGTTGTCAAAAATGTCCTTTGATAATGAGTGTTTGAAGGAAATTCAGTTGAGTGCGTTGTAAAGTAAAACATAATTGTATTCGTTGCAGTAAAGATAATGTTCTGACATACAGACCAATGAAGCCATACGACACATTTGCAATAGTCATTAGAAATTTGTTGTATCACGATACAGCTTCCAAGATTGGTTTTTACATTAATATATGCAGGCCAGATAGGATAAAAATTGATTCACTCGGGGAAAGTTTGCTTACTGAAGCGCTAGTCTGGGGTTTCATTCCGTCACTGAAATGCTCGCGTGAAATTTACAAGAAGTTGACCACGAGACAGCAGGCGTGAAATTCAAAATGGCTGACAAAATTTGCTAGCGACAGTATTAGGAAAGGCTTTACAAATTTTCGCTACAACTTACAGATATGTAGCCGATGCTGCATCAAAACTAATATCTTCTACTCTATTTGTTTGGTATCAATGCTACGGCATAATTTAAGCCATTGAATGTTGATCATGGAATGCATACATTGTTGATAGGTAATTGACGAATACGAGCTTAACACTTATCATATATCCTGCCATACGGTATTTTTTACCCTTGACTCTTCATGATCCATTCTAACACCGGAGGCTTTGCGGGTATCAGAGTGCCCGCTTGGCACCGAAGCAACCTGTGGGCATTCGAGGCTTTGCGGGTTTCAGAGTGCCCGCTTTGCACCCAGGGAATCTGTGGGTAATGGGCTTTTATTGACAATAGTAACATCCTCCAAATGATTTTGGCATTGCCCACAATCAAAGAAAATATATGACAGATGACATACGGAACACCAGGTTGCTGTTGATCAGTTGGGACGGTGGAGTACTACTAGGCTAACAGTCTACTTATTGAATAAGTAGATAGAAGAAAAGACGATGGATTGAAGCCAGGGATGTCTGGCACTTTCGATGCTGCATTAGTACAAGACGATTCAAAAATTAATTACACAGCCATTTTGCGTCGGTTGGACAGTTTCCAGGGTGAATGCCTCACTGGCCTCTTGGTGACAGTAACCTTTCCCGTCAACACAGCAAAAACTCCAGATATTTTGTTGCCTCTTTAACAATTTTGGTTGACTATTTGCGAAAGGCACGAAGTGTATATGTATTGTTGAAAAAAATGGAAGGAAAACATTTCAGATAATTATGTATATTTAACCCGACAACTTTCAAGGTCACGATTTGTGTATTGATTCAGTTTAGATGCGACAAATAGAATGAAATATTTTCCTGTATGGGCTACCGTCGGTCATGACTCAAAGGCGTAAAATCTGATTTTGTTGATAATGTGTAAAGCATCTTCAGGTTAAAGGCAAAAATTAAACCCTGTGCGGCAATGTTGAAGGCGGTGATAAAATGACGTAAGGGGACATGGCGCCGTTTTGCACTGTGTTGATTTCAGGTCAGTTGTTCGACCCCGCCCTGCAGATCATATTAAGTGCCCAGGCAGTGACCCGGGATATTATCTATGTGGTGAGGGTCGCTGATGCCAGACAGCAGCCAACTGATGATCCAGTTGCCTATAGATACAGTGGGAATCAGCCTAAACCCCTTGGCCCTAAATTAAACCTGACGTATGATGTTTTTACCCAATAAAGATCTCCCTTTTTCCTGCCGTCTGTCTTTATGTTCACATACAACAATGGGAGAGAAATTATTTCAACATAAACAGAAAAGAGAAACGTTGAAACGTGATCCGATTCCTAGTATGGTGGAAGCATCAAATGTTTATTATATCGAGGGAGCAGTATGTGACAGTGAAGTAAGAAAATGGATTTGTGTCTGCAATTTACGTTTAACCTTTTTGCCTCCCTCAAAATGGTAAAAACAATGCGGACGTCTAAATGTCTTGTGCAGTTTTTTCGCCATACCGTCGAAAACAGCTTTACAAACAGGAGTATTTCTATGTTCTTGAGTTGTGACGAGCAACTTCTGGTAATTAGTGATATGGTAATTTAAAGGGATGTGGTAAATTTCTTTTTGTTGAAATCTTTGTCAAGCATGAAGTTAATTCATTCTCAACATATTGTTTAAAGGTTATATAGTTTATTTTTTTTCTAAGACGAAGGAACATATGACAGTTTCCAGCGGTGTGATCCATAGCCAAAGAAATCGTGCCACCCATATTGCTTCTCAAAAGTTGAAGACATGTTTTGTTCATGTTTGCCAGGAGAGATCAGCTGGAACGCTTATCAAGATCATATATGATGAAAACATACAATTCTCCTTGTTGTGTATAATTTTAATCTGCGTGTAAGAAAAATAAATATCGACTGCCATTCAAATATCTACCGGGGTATATTTTAATACATATGACACAAATATTTACTCAATGGATCTCTCACAAAGTAAGTGCAATAGAAGCTGGAAGGCCAAAATGCAGGATTGTGTGGTTTTAATCAGTAAATTGAATAATGGATAAAATGCAAGAGGAACGTCGTTACGTTAGCCAGTAAAAATTTTTTACGTTTTACATGTCGAAAATTGTACATTTTCCTAAAAAAACCCTGTCATTTTCAAGTTACAGAAAAGTATATATAACCATTTACACTTTATCTCATACGGGCGGAATTTCGGAGCATCGTGGTGCCAGCTGCACAAGGCCACGAATTTTGCGATTTGCTTAAACATTTTTGTAGCAAAATTACTGTACATATTTAGGAATTGAACGTCCTGTTAATGGTATTCATCGGCGGGTCATTGCAACTTGATGACAGACACTGTAATGACGTCGCGTCAACGACGTCAGGTAAAAATGCCCGTCATCAAGTTGAAATCAAACGACGATGACTACAATTGAAAGGATGTTCAATTTGTATTTACGTTCAATAAACACGATAGGCTACCTTAATATTTATGTCTTGATGGTTTATCTCATTATTCTAGTAGTGCAAATAATTTGAACAAGCTGGAGGGGGGGGGGATGTCAGTCGGACACGAATTTCAGGCCCACCAGCGGGAACCAAAGTAGTCCTGACGTCGTACTGCGCTGTACTACTAGAACGTTGCTATGATTACACGTGGACACATTATTGACTGCATTCAATGAAAAATGAACGTCCAAATGTAAATATGTAAAGACAATGGTCACTTAATATGTTCGGAGTAGAGTATGAGCTGACATAATGACCCAGAAGATTTGGTAGTAAAAACAAATATATGACTCTTGTATATGAAGTCTTATTATGCAATGTTAAACGGCTATACTACTGTTTACTACTAATCCATGTGCAGTGTCTTTGACCCATTCAATTTAAATATAAATACCCCAGGGGTGACATTTCTGAAAGGGTCCACTCACAATTTGCAGATACATATGACACGTCATATACCAATGTTCGAAAGAACTTCATATGGATGTTTTTTTTCAGGTTGAAATGTGATCGAATTTACAAATTTATACTAATACTGGTGTAATTGAATTCTAACTGAAATTACTCCACCAGAATGGAAAGTCCTTGAAAGTAACGGTGAAATAAAATTTGACATATTGGGTGATAATGCCAATTAATATTGTCAAAAATTGCGATACCTTTATTTACATTAACTCTAATCGGTTTTTTCTGTTATGTTTTGCAGGTTACTGGCTATGTTATATCAACAGTACGGTCAACCCCTTGTGCTACGCCCTTTGTAATGCCAACTTTCGCCGAACTTACTGGAGAATATTAACTTGCCGCTGGGCCAGCAAAAGACGGCCACACAGGGCTGGATATTTTGAAACTTCCACCTATGGAAGGTGACCTAACCGACCTTTGACCTATGAAGTGGTGTTGTACTGCTTTACCGAAATATGCTGGTTTCATTGAGTCTGCGCGTGTCTTCCCAAGGGAGCTTACCTTTGATTTTCGTGACCCTGAATTCCTGCACTAGTAACGTTACGTTTCACCTGAACATCTATGGGCGTTATCCACGTGCACATGGTACACATTTCAGTTTGATGTTTGGGCAAATGCTATAGATGGGCATTTTTGTACGCTTGCGAAAAGTAGATGGCGCTATGAATTTTACTCTTTGATGTTTCTTGTGCCACAAGAGATAACAAAAATCATCTCGAAAAGGTTTGTTCAGTTTGACATTCTGGCAGGACAATTTGCGATTTAAAGGTGCAGAATGGCTAAAAGCTTTGTACAAAAAGTAACAATCTGAATGATGACGTCATTTTGCTTCACCGGTAACTGGCATGATCCATATTTGGTTTTGAATACCGTAGGGATAAGTGGCGGCCCTCGACACTGCTCTCAGTACTGTTTTTTGTAGTCCGTCAAGTTTGCTTAAAGCAGAAGCCGTTTATATCAGACACAAGAAAGTGAATCTTGGGGCCAGTACACGGGGATCCTTGTCTTCCGTTTTCTAATGGGGCTTTTTATTGCAAGCCATGCATGTGCCTGCGTGTATCGACCAAAAATTTTAAGAGGAGGACAAATGTCAGGGAGACATTCCTGTAGCTTTGTTGGAAATGAACTTGCCTTCAATCCATACCGACAGCAGAGCTCGTATATAAAGAGCATTCTCTTCACAAAAAGCAGGACACATAGCTATTGAGGTATTCTGTTGTGCAGAATGTCAGTGCTAACAAACAAAATATGTCAACAGTACATTTGATAGAAAGCGTTTTGTTGTGAGTCGTCGCTGAATTGAAGATTTGGTGGAACAATGTTTTGCAAAGCACCCGGTGGGTTTGCCACAGAGAAGATTATTTTCACTTCAGTTGTATTGTGGCGTTCCTTGTTTATCTTCAGTGGATAAATCAATTATTGTGTCTTCGTTTCGTACTGTATTATTATGGCCTAGAAGGGTTGCATAGAACTCTCGTTCCATACTACGTCACCGAGACTCCAGTGTTTTGTCAACAAGATCAGTTGGACATTCTATTTCATTCAAGATTATTATTGTACTACAGTAGTGGTCATCGGTAATTCATCTGTCATTTGTGCAGTGTGTTCATTCGTAAATGGTCTGTGGGACAAAAATTAACCCGAGGTTGTAAATATGAAGTAACTATTTTCTTGCAGCCATTTTAAGTCATACCTCTGCGCCCTCTATCGGGAACGTCAAAGCTATGTGAACATTCATTTGACGTGCCATCACAAACATAATACATACCTTGTGACTGGAGAACTTTTACAAATTGGGTTTAAAATTAATGTGCAAACTTACCCAATGGGGTATTCTGAGATTATATCTCTCTGAACGCTATACAGGCAACACAGAGCTGTGGACAAAGGTCGGTAAATGTCTCAACCCACTTGACTCAACTATATTTAAACCTTTTCAGAGGTTATTAAGCCCCTCAAGAAAAACAGCTAGATTTAACATTCAAACAGCCTTCCTCTCTCTGACATGGAACTTATGCACGGTGCTGGATCGCCCAAACGGTTGTTTTGTATTTGGCTTTGGGTCCCGTAAGTTTTTAAAACTAGATTTCCAGTGAAAGAATGCCTAGTGGTCCGCTGCCTGACACTCAGTATTTTTCAGTCATGTAACCATATTCACATTTACAGACGTTGATGTGACATTGTTATTTATATCTTGATGGGCGGTGCGTTCGTATTACTTTGTGCGTGGTCATTGTCAATGACAACTAAAATAAGTATGTGGGACCATGTAACAAAATCGATAAAGCCAATTTGTATTCTTCGTTGCGAACTACAAACTAGTAAAACGAATAGAAAAAGAGAGAAGATGTAGGAAATGAAAAAAAAAGTAATCAAATTAATTTTTATCTGCCAAAGGCCAGTATCTACTGTAATTTCCCAGGGTTCCCTGGTGTCTTTGTAAGTATACTCTGCGGTAGTGTTTTTATAAAGACGATGGAAGTTTTAATATTTCAAAAGCACCAAGTGTCTCACTGAAAAATTATGATTTTTTTTCAACATGGCATAAAATATATAGTGGAACTGTTAAATGTGTGTGCGTCATCTATCTATAGTTCTAAGCGTAGGTGTTTTGTACCAATGACTACCCGGCTTACAAGCAAAACAAGAATGGCCTCTTGTTTAAATATTCAGCTGTGGAGCTGGGAGATTGAACGGTATAACTAGCCACTTCTTATTGACTATAAGTTATTTTGCAGCCAAAGAAAGCACCAGGATGACTGAAGTCCTACCGTGTTAATTGGCGAAAAAGTTTCTAAATTTGGGGCCGATCCTGCAGACATAAAATTTCTAGATGGAGAGATGCAGTTACATGTGTCTCTTTTTGAATTAAAGCATGTAAAGACCTTTTTAGAAATCGCCGTGTTGTCTTGTCTGTTTGTGGAGTCCTAAACAAACGTTCCTGCTCAAAACGTCACAATGTACCCGGACTTAACGACTGCTTGAACGTTTCACAAAAATTGAGCCTAAATATGATGTTCTGAATGAGTAGTGTAGAAAAGATCTGCTCTTAAGAATAGACCAGTTGTAAATATATTTGGCATATTTTGATGTATAAACATCGATGTTTGCATGGTTTAGTCATTTAAGTCAGGCAAGTTGATGTTCCCTTTTATATTCTTGAAAATTCCCTAGGCCGTAGGTAGGTCTATTGTGGACACCTATATACTGTTTGGTCTGGTGGATGTAATGCTTGGGGGGGGGGGGGTGGCCCTTGGTACGCCCATGGCTTTGTTTTTAACACATTGAATCCGTATATTTAGCGACAACTTTGACTTTGCGTCCCGAGAAAAATTGCGTCAAGGGACATATTAAGAATTTGGGATCAAGAATCAAGCGATCCCCGTAAGTCTTGTGTCTAAATTTAATTTCATATTTAAAAATGTCTATTTGACAAATCTACAATTTTTCACAGGTATGAAACCAGAAATCAGTTGCCCATATACTTCTGCCATTGTAAATCTCGGTATTACATGGTCTTAAATTCTAACTTATAACTATATAATATCATGAAGAAAGATCTTGTTCATGTTAAAGCAGTCCTCGTGAAAATGACCCACATATATAAATGAAGAATGCGGTCCGACATACATGACTCATTTGCTTTCAGTTTAAACTCTGAAGGGCATAAACGACATATATATATATATATATATATATATATATATATATATATATACATATATCGGGTAAAAGGCTCCGAAACATGTTGAGTAGTTCCCCGCTGAAGACCCTTTAATTTATTTGGGCTAATACAGCCTATGTCAAAATTTTACAGAGGAACGTGTGCAATATGGACAATAGTACTTCTATAATGTATATATATTAGACAGGGACAGGTAAGCTTATCGAGAGTAAAGAGTTCGGACTGCGGAATAGGGTAATGACAACTAGGAAGTGGTTTTGGACAAAAAGACACAAATACGATATATATATTGTGTGTGTGTATAGATTATAACATGGTTGTTGTCGATACGTGATATATATATATATATATATATATATATATATATATATATATATACATAAGTATAGATTATAGTACACTTTGTTGGTGATAAAAAGTATATGGTGTCATGTGCGAGTCCATATACTTCATATCGCCAATAAAGCATGCTATGAATTATTTTAACTCATGTTTGTGTGGATAAAGTTTGAATAACGCGATGGTAACCTTAAAGCAAAACATATGCCTAGCAGACGCTGCATTTTGAGCTAGGCCTGCAACATTCCCGGTCTTGTTATAGAACTCTTCGTTTTATCGGTACTCCCGGAGGAGTACTATAACACTGTACATAAAGCACACTTCCTGTGTTTTGCCTAGGCTTATATGGTGTAAATCAAAGCATATTATGGTACTAAAATCGACACAAACATTTTACATAATTATATATATATATTTATATGTATATAATAATATATATATATATATATATATATATATATATATATATATATGTATGCAATTCGGTTACGTTAGAAATAATTAGAACATGTTTATCGATGTAAACGTGGTACATGTCACCTGGCTTCCGGTTCGACTTTTTGATTCATGTTGATTGAATTCAATTTTATCTTATCCTGTGTGTGTTATCTAGAATAATGTGCTATCAGTACATTAATTGGTCCCCAGAGGGTTTAAAAAAAACAATCTTACCGTGGCCAATTTATTAACGCAGCTAACGTGAATGCCCCGTATTACGGGGCATTTATATTGGCTGCGGTGTTGTTTTGTCCGGTATCTTTTACCAGTAAAGTACCCTACGTATGGGCAGATGCTTGCGTCAAACATACGAAATTATGTTACCAACCTAACAACTTCGATAAAACTAATTGTTTAAAGGTCACGATCATGTTATTCAAACATATTCTGAGCTTCATGTAAAAAATCCAGGCGATTATAGTAAGTATTCTTTATTCCCACAAATTACAGTCACAGTCTTAATTTTCCCTCATTACGTCAGTATCATGGCAGGTGACGGTCACCATTGCCTAGTGAAAGGGTCAGAAATTTTCAGGAAATTGATATGATTGACGCATATAAAACTTCATTAATTAGCGGAAAATTTCGCTTGAGTATGGTTTTAGATAATATTGTTTTGTTTGTTACTTGTTCAAGATGGCTGAAGCTGCAACCTACGGCTCGTTAAAAATGCGTTCATGACATTCGTAGACATGACTGCGACTTAGACACATTATCTATTCCAAAGTAGAAGTGGGTAACCACTTGTGACCATACTGTATCCAAAAGATCTTGTTACAGCCACCATATTCAGTGACAATGCTTTCGGCCTTTGGCCACTGTTCGAATGTTTGCAGGGGAAGTCCCTTAGTTTTGATTTGAAATAGAGCTAGGCACCCAGTCAGGTTTTTCTTTTCTTTTCTTTTTTCTATCTTCGAGACGTTTTCATATGTCTGAAAAAATACCACCCAGTCGTAAGAAGGCAGCAACAAACTGTCACCAGAATGACATCAGGAGGTTTACTTTCCGCATGAACATAATCCCAGGAAATATACTGACGTGTTTGGATGCAATAGGATGGTCATCAACATCAACAGTTACAATGATATGGGGAATAGAAAATGCATTTCACTTGTGCACATTAAACCATATAAACAAAGTCTTTTAATAATTCTTTGGCCTGACCGTGATGGCTCCAGCCTTCAATGTTGTTAACGTGTATTGTTAAATACATTTCGTTCCATACCGGGTAGGTGATAATTTGGATAATTGTCACGCGTCAGCACTTGATTAACACAGATATACCTGTAGCTAAGGATCCTCGTTAAGACATTATTTACTTGATTTACAGCTTCCTCCGATATTTGTCGTGCCTGAATTTATTAGCGATTCTCTTCACTTCAAACTCCATTATTTATATTCTAACGTAGCCCAGTGCTTCCCTTCCCACGCGGCCATAGCCGAGTTGCCTGCTTCGTATTTCTTCCGCTGCTCCTTGTCATATGTTTGGAATAAATGCAGTAGCAGAACCAGGTTTTGATTAATAAACCCTTAGTCAGCAGCTGTTCTATTGACTGTGTCCGGTTATTTCAACGATTTTATTCACATCATATTGTTTTCTTTGGGCATTTTTTGAAGTATAGCCCCTTTAACAAATCCCAACAGAAATATTCTGTTTTATGAGTAGCTTAGAAATGGCCTTTTTCATAATCAAAGGAATGACCTATTATGTCCAACGTCATATACCGTTGTGAGAGCATGGAGACGGCTGACGCGTTCTTCAATGTATTTTTGTGTCAAACTTGCAATTGAGTGATTCAGCTTTTGATTCCAGGTTAATGGCGGCAGAAATACGCTCTCTCTCTCTCTCTCTCTCTCTCTCCCTCTCTCTCTCTCTCTCTCTCTCTCTCTCTCTCTCTCTCGCTCGCTCTCTCTCTCTCTCTCTCTCTCTCTCTCTCTCTCACTCACACACACACACACACAAACACACACACATATATAAGGATTTTTTACAGTTGGTATGTGCGTTTCCTATTTTTTGGCTAGGTGATTGGTGCCGCAGGTTGCTGGTTCGAGACCCGGCCGCTCAGTGTTTACAGAACATATAATATTGAAACACGTAACATTAGATCTTGATATTGGGACGTTTCTGTCTTCTTGAAGAAAAACACAGTATAAGGACGTGGTTTGCAATGTACACGTTACTTTATCATATAATCTTTTAAAGTGTTTGAACGAAACACCAATCCTTGCAAACGACATGACCCAAAATGCCATCTGCGAAAACGTTTGAAATGCCCTTAAAGTTAAAGACCATTTTCAGTCCTAAAATGTTTGGAAGAGAATTAGACTCCGTGCTTCTGACTTCTGACAGGTTTAAATCCTTTGTTGCATGGAGTTACTGATACTATTGATTGAGTGGACGTAAAGAGGGAATTAACAGTTTAAACATACAGGGGTCAGACACAGAGGTCTCTGTCTATCTAGAACAATTATATGTAAAAAAAGAGCCTACAATATCATAAGTCGAAATTATCAAGTCGTTTGACTGCTTTTGTCTTGTTTCACTGGTGAACAGCAGAAGAAAGTGGAGAGCTTCATGTGACCTACTCGTCTTGTATCCAAAGTTAATAAAGGGAGGAGCACACAGCTAACATAAGGAGGCGAACTAGAAACGCTTGTGGGGCTAACAGACACATAGAGCCATAATGTACAAACAGCTGTCCTTGATCATAGTTTGTACATTCTTTTATGATTTAAGGGGGAATGTGAGTTTAAATGAAAGTGACAAAATGTTCTTAAATTATGGTCTCTGCAACTCTCAATCTCTTCACATGACAGCTGGATTTGACATGTCCCATTATAAGAAGCCAGATATTATCCTATCTCCGTAAACATCCCTCGGTAAATGAATGTATCGCCACATATTTTAGGACAGGAGATAGGTGCCGAGGGTTGCTGGTTCAACACCCGCCCGTTCTGTGGTCAAAACAAGAAAATATATTTTCCGGTATTTCCTTAATGTTGGTAGTCTTTAGTCCCCGATTCTTGGACAATGATATATAGGACACAGTATTTTCTGCAGGCCCAGAATGCAGGAAACTTTGTTGATCAGGTGCCTTCAAAGAAGACCCACGCTCTGTGTTATGTCTACTCCGCAAGCGCAGTAGATATAACACGGAACTTGGTCAGCTGTGGAGGCAAGTTGATCACGACACTGACACACACACACACACACACACACACACACACACACACATATATATATATATATATATATATATATATATATATATATATATATATATATATATATATATATATCTGCACAACTGAACTACTCTTTCCACAAGAATGGGCATGTGGCCAAGTGGATACGTGTGTTTCGCATAGGTGGCAACGGTTGCCGGGTCAAGACCCTGCCCTTTCGTGGTTAAAAAAAAGTATTTTAATAGAATTTAGGTAAATAGTATGAACGCTCATACATGATTCAGGTAAAGTATGGTTTAGCTTTTTCCACTTTCCAATTTGATGACCATGAGTATATTGTCGCAGAAAAATTCACCTCAGGAAATAAGCTCCATGACGCCATTATACATAATGTTAGCTATGAGGTTTCTGTGGCGTGTGCATAAGAATTTGATTGGCACCATAGCTTGAAGAATATTATTTATTTAAGAATTACTTTACCCTGGGTAGCCCTTTCAGAGTGCTGCTCTGTTCTACCAAGGGACCCAGCGTACATCTAGATAAAATAGGAAGATAGTGTTACATATGTAATAAAATAGTTATTCAAATTAAAGAAATCTAAAAGTGCTGATTCCAAGACTACGAATAACTCAATTTACATGAACAGAACACTTAGTAAAAACGACCTATAAAACGAAAACCGTCAATGGACGGTAAAACAGACTGAAACTGTCAAAATCATTTTAGACAGTGAAAATTGTACAGCAGTTTAAAATCAAATACATTATCACATTGCTTTAAAAATCAGGAAGGCTGTTAAAAATGCAAGCACCAGTACACAACAAATGAAATTTTAAATATTGCTTTCAGAGGGTAGGATACAAGAATGTTTCTTTGAGTGGCGAAGAGCGTTAGGTCGTGACTAATCTGATCTAGGAAATTTGGCTGATCGCACAAATAGTCAGGCGCATGTCCCTGCCTACACTTAAACATTAATGTTGCCATGTGGAATTTCACTCTGTCTTTGACAGTCTCCCACTTTAAACCAGTCACAATATCTTCTCACCTGTAGTTAATATAATCACAGTTACCAGTAACAATTCTTGCTGCAGCATTTTGCAGTCTCTGTGCACATTTTAGAACTGTCTCAATACACCACAAACAGCATCGGCATGATCAATATATGGTACGATTGCGGAGTTAAAATATAGTTCTAATGTTTGTTTGGGTAAAACTTGCTAAGACGTTTGAGTATACTACAGCTTTGGCACGACCTTAAGCTGACATGAATCACAGCGAATGATAATATTAGTGAACATTATTTAGCTTTGGTGAAAAATGGCAGAAATTGACCCTTTGACTTCGGAAATCACAATATTGTTTGTGATTATATCTTTTATGGAGACACTTTAATGTTCAGCACGTGGAGTTACCCGTACATGCTTTTCACACAGAGACTGTCCGTGCGAACTTCCTATGCACGCTGAGCTACATACCAATAGGAATAATAGATCAAATCAAGACGATACAATTCATGCTCGTGGACGTAAGCAGACCTGCGTTCGAGAAATCACCGTTGTTGATGTCTGAAGAAACGGAATTTGGTCATTCTCCAACAAACGTTAAAAGAGTTTAATATGTTCTTCAATTTTAATCCGTCTTGCCCAAAGCCAGAAAAGCTTGAACCTTCTACAGACTGAATCAGCGGTTCACCTGGGCGCACCCAATGGGCAATGCACCATAAGTGCGCCAGAGATAGTTGTTTACAATGGCATATTATTTTGAAATACAATTAAGAAGCGTTCAACATTTCAGACATCAGACACTTGGTGGCATTTTTAGAGGAAAAGTTGCAAATATGGCGATGCATCTCGTTTAGGTCCATAGAGGTTAAAAATGAAGCTATTTTTTGTGTCTATTACTTGAAAAGGGATGCAAAAATACTGGAAATATAAAAAATCTCATGAAAGCACCTTTATGTACTTTGTCTAAATGGTTTATGCCCAAGGTACCTCACTAAACAATTTACCTTCACAAACCATGCATAGTGCTACCAGACAGTCATCTCACAAAAACCTTTCCATTCAAATGTGCAGGCTTTTTGTGGACAACATTCTTTTAGTTTTACAGGTAGTTTTTTATGTAATTTATTTATATTCCCACTGACATCATGCAATCACGGAATGTAGATATTTTAAAAGTGGACTTTTACATGCAATTTTGAACTCACAGCTTAGAGACTAATGAGACCTTTAATTTGTAAACAAATTCAAATTCCCCGTGCAGGGCGATATGTGATTTCACTGTGTGTTTACATTAGTTCTTCCATTTTTATTTACTAATTTTTTATAAATTAATTATTTAATTTATTTATTTATTTATTTATTTATTTATTTATTTATTTATTTATTTATTTATTTATTTATTTATCTATTTATCTATCTATCTATCTATCCATCCATCCATCCATCCATCCATTCATTCATTCATTCATTCATTCATTTATTTATATATTTATTTTTTTTATTATTTATTCATCCGTTCATCGATCCATCCAGTCGGTAATTCATTCATTCATTCTAGTGAATAACCGAGTAACTCATGTGTAAGATATATAAATTATGTGTGTGATTTATGACAGGGCCCCATTTTATACCAGTTCACTGTAAGAACTCTTTGGTAAGATAAAGGTGTTTTCACTTTGACTTTGAATACCTTTACCTTTGTTGGCTAATATACATTTGCATTCTGCTGCCGATATTCTACACTTCCAAACTTTCTGGATTAGTAAGTGTAATATGAAACTAAAATGGCTAACAATGGCAGCTGACAAGGAAGTCGTTTTATCAAGAGATTCTTGGCATAAAATGTGTTGGGAAACTGCTAAAGCATTTCCTGGGGGCAACACAACATAGGATTCAAAGGCGCAGCGTCGAACTATAGAGGTACACTTTCGGTCGTCCGTGTGGTCTGTACGGATAATGTGGCGTAAGAGGTGGGTCTCAGCTTTATCTTTCTGTAGCAGACCAAGGCATTGAGGCTAGTACCCTATTGGAAGAAACATTCTCTTTCAGGGACTTGACCCCGGATACCTGGATAGAAACACGAGTCTTCCATTTGAAAAAAAATATGCTACTCTCAATAGTATTTTTAAATCACGCCTTTTAAATCGGAGATTTTTCTAAACATTGTGTTTGACCTCCCCCCCTCCTCCGAAAAAAGACAGGAGATACACCAATAACAATACCAGTACCTAGCATGCTCACTAGGTAAAGTAATCAATGCAAACCTTTGAAAAGGCAGCGTTTCACCTTGTATGAATGTCATGGCTTAAGGAGCATTTACGTTTTAAAGGGTACAGTCCACTAACTTCGAATCTGATTAAAATGTCAATTACATAAATTTCTGTTAAATCAGTCTCTACATTTATGAAATGCAAATGAAATATTATAAGCTGATGCAGGTATGGAATAACGCTTTACTGGTTTAGTCAATCATTAAAATTTTTGTGCGCCTATGTGGTTGAAAATAGTGCAATGGATTTTGTTCTGGATGCTTATTTTTGGAATTATTAAAAGCTAAAACGAACGTTAGTACATTTAAGGGTCCGTTTAGGTTTCAAACGCCTATTTGGAAAGATAAAGAAGATACAGAATACTTCAGGAACATTTCAGATACATATACATGTACATAAATTCACACTAGTTGTGTACAAAATACCGCAAAGTTCATCAAACATGTGCAGGTATATTTCTATATTTCTGTTGACATGTGACACTCCACATCGTTGTCAAAAATCAGTATGTTTATTAAAAAATCATTTTACAAAGTTGCAATTTTACTCAAATGTATAATCTTGGAGTCTTTAAAAAATTCCACATTTTTTACCTGTTTGCATAATACAGTCTTCGTTCCCTTTCTCCTAATATGTTCCCATATGTACAATTGATTTTGGTTTATTGGTAAATTTCTAAAGTGTTTGCTTCTCAATTTCAGCACCGTGACAACATTAAAGTGACATTGGATGCAACAATATAGTACTGACACCACCCCCCCGAAAAAACACCACGAGTGAACAGATGGCATTTTTGATACGATCTTGCACATCCATCCATCCATACATACATGCATTGTGTTATATAATGTACATATATTGAGCAAGATTATATGGATATTCTTAATAATAAAGATAGTGAGCTTTGTCACTTCAAAATGCCGGTATGTTTGTTTTCTTGGCATATTATTGTATGCTGCGAATATCCTTTAAGAGTGACAGCAATGTATAGTCTGGGTGTTTTCACTACATCATCATATGAAGTGATAAATCTATATATTGTTCATTTTATCATAAACTTGAAGCTTCCATATACCGCTTGAAACAGTCGATTATTTTCAGGTGGCACGCTGAGATCTTCTGATTGGCTGGTGGTGACAGGCTGAAATACAGAACACCACCACTTCGGCCGAAATTTGAAAGATATTGTACCACTGAAAAGGAGAATTGGGAAGCGAAAGGAGGGGGGAATCACAAGATGTTTGAATTACGGTCGCTCCGATATGCAGAACAGAGCAGGTTCCATGTTTTCTCTGCCTTGCAAAGAGTGAAGAATACGGGGAGCCTGTTCTGTTAAACACGCAGTAAAACAGCCCTGGGTCACAGGAGCGACGTCAAGCAAGTTAATCCATTGCGTCAGGACATGGCACAGCGAATTGGATTCAACGCAGCATCACTTGGAATCTTCAATTTTGTGAAAAGGCTATCAGTCTGATACATTTTTCTGCAATCCCATTCAACATATTCTTATGAGCACGAAGAGTAGATATAGTAAAACATACGGACGACATTTCGCATATAACCTTTGACTGTTGCCCGGAGGAGAAAAGTGAAAAAAATCACCAGCCCATGAGCAGAAAAGCGTCGTTGCGGCACAAATTACGTAAAGAAGAAATGACACAATCATCCTAATAATGCATTAATTTGAACTGAGAAATTTTCAACGTATGAACACATACGTCTTTTGCACATCAATTGGTCATGGTAAAAAAAGCTAACTTTGTTCAACTGGTTTGCCCTAGAAAAAGTGAAGTCAAGCAGTGAGTGACTCACAATTTTACTTATCGCGATGAAGCTAAATAATTTTGATGAAGCTAAATCGTGTGTGATACTGATAACTAGGAGTCATAGTCAAAATAGCACCACACAAACACATATACACACACATTTTGCCACATAACACAATGTTATTTGTAAGTTAAAAAGTATATAGACTTCCAAAATATTTTCCTCCCCAGTTTTATTTAATGGATGAGAATGTATCGAAAGGGCACATTTGTGGAACTCTACTCTCTTTTTTCAGAATAAAGTGACAGAAAATTAAAAACTGATATCTGCTTCAACATGTTTATAAACTTTTGCATGCTCCCAAATATTTAGGCTGACCATACATGAACGATACTTAACCCCTTTAACAATAAATAATTTAACCCACACCGTGTTTGCCCTTAAATTCTGAAAGGAAGTTATATTTTTGTGGAGAGTGAACATGTAAGTGCCATGTATGTATACAGTCATTGAAACGATATGCCTTCATACACCAAGGCGCACAAGGAGTCAAATCACGTGGCACCCCTTTGATGAAGTCTGCCCAAGTTGGATCAATATAATTTTATCAGACCATGCATCTGTGTATACATATCATTCATCAATTTATCTACGTCTTCATTGTGTTTCTAATGTAAACAAGTTTGTTTTCCACTGCAGCAACTGTTTTAAAATTGAATATTTGGCATACTTCGTTTTGAATGCCAAAACGTTGCTTTAGTTTGGCTTCTGCTTTTGTGTGTACTGCGTGTCTCCGGCTTGGCCCAGCCCCGACAGGTCAATTCGAAGAAAGCAAACCATAATAATGCTACACTCAGTGATATGAGACAATAATTCTGCAACATCGGAGAAGGTGAAAACAAAAAGGACAGGGTTTCGTAGGCCAGAGAGAAATGCGTGACACTTTATCTTCAAATCCATTTTTTTAATGAGAGAGAAAATCTCAACGAAACCAATGGGAAAAATAACGGGGACGCTGAACAAATAATGAAGCACTCAGAACAGGACTTGTGACAATTTGCTTTACGAAATATTGAATTTATCAACAGTACGATGCACACACATATGGTACATTTGAACTACTATATATGCCTTCAAGCTGTTATGTGCAAGCCCCAGATGGAAATAAACCACACAAACGAGACAAACTGATGCTTTCAGTTAGAATATGTAAGAGAAGAATGCGGGGATTCGATTCGACATACATAAACGTTTATCAAAGAAATATGTAAACTAATATAGTGGTTATATACCATCTGTATCAGGGTCCACATGCCAACATTTTTAAAACCTTCTTTCTTCCGTCAGCTTCTCGTCCTCTGCTAATTTAATTCTAAATATTTCGAAATCACGCTAATAAGATTCACATTGAAAAGAAGACGAAACAGACGACACTTAAAATTACGGTCGCTGTCGATAAGTTTTACGGGGAGAGTGTTCCTGCAACATCGCATGACATAGCCTGCACACAGGGGTAAATGAATCGTGTGGTGCCGTGCATGATTCGGAGTAGATTTGTTTTCTGATCTTAAATCCCTTGTAATAGCAAACTGCATGTGCATTGATGATACTGAACTAGATATCATAAAATTCATTTCCAGAGAATCACGAGTAGAAAGCTGCTCAGTTTGCAAAATGTGCAAAAAATGAACCTTTTATCTCTCAAATTGTAAAACATGCCCGCACGTACATTGTTGTCTATTTTAATATTTTTTTACTGAAATTTCATTTTAATAGAAGACAGTTCTGCTGAGAATTGTAGATAAGACCTCGCTTCATATGGCGCAAAAGGTTAACGCTTTGCGCCTTATAGCGTCGAGAAAGCTCTTTTAACCAGGTTAAGAGAGGAGTCTCCATACACACTGTGGTTTGGATCTGCGAAAGCAGAAGGAAAACAGTGGCAAAATATGTAAACACATTACAACATGTGGGTAGAAATAACACACAGTGGCTTATTTGATTTTCCACACACACGAGGTGGCACAATGATATACAGACGACGTTTTACTTTTCAAATACGGAATAAGAATTCGTGCATTGGATACACGACGTACTGCTTAATAAGGTCACGTGACAAGCCTTATATACGATATATAAATAACCCGTATGATGCATGTAATCTCATACCCTAGTATGCCTGTATGGTAAGCGGGTGTGAAGGAAATTTGGTCCTTACATGAACATTTTATCATGCTCTTCCCTATCCATTTCTGTGTTGCCATTGAATTAATAGTTAGCCTTGATGCTGATGCTTATTCTTTTTTAACGCCTGCATGCTTATAGTGTTTTTTATATTAGTTACTTTAACCCATTCCTGATCAGAGTAATACTGAGTCAATAGGTTTACTTGTAACGAGGAATTAAAATAAAACTTCAAGACAGGAGACAATTTATATTCGGGCGCTTTTTGTCGATTTGAGCGAGAAATGGTTAACCAGCTAAGTTTAAATTTTATTCAGCAGTTTCTTTTTTTTGTAGCGTGTTCTTGGGCGCAAAAAATTGGCTTTAGAGAGGCAAGTGTTAAGCAGGTACATTCCGTCTCTTCTCTTACCTTAACTTATAGAACAGTTTCATGTCATATATTTAGGCCTACTCCAATTCCAAATATTTAAATGAAAGAAAACATACAGTGCCGTAGCTAGGCTGAGGCAGAGGAGGCGCTTGCCTCCTCTGAATTTTGGATGATGATGTTAGGAGTTAGCATAGAAATAGTTTATTTAGCCTCAACAAGACTTGTTAAGTTTAAGTTATTATACACAACAAAAACAAAAAGACCCTATTGTAACTAAAACTCTGAGTCACTCATAGTGATAGAAGATAAGAGCATCATAGTAGACGTACTTTTTTCAATGATTACTTGTATTTTTGACCTAGTAGTTGTAGGACCAAATTCAATTCAAATAAAAAGATAAAAAATAGTCACATTGAAGTAAAATTTTGAGAATTTATGTATTTATAAAGTCTTTTTTTTCCTTCAAAACCCACTAAAATACACCATTTTATGTGCCTTTTTTCAATCTTGGGAGGGGGCACGCCCCCCTCCCAAACCCACCCCCAACAGTACCCTTTGCCTCCTCTATTTTAGAAGGCTGGCTACGGCCCTGACATAGGTAGGAAAAATGTTTTAAATTAAAGCTGTATATCCACCAGTTTGCCACGCAAAGTGTTAACAAGTACTAAAACTGCCCCAGCAGATAGGCTCATTCATAAGTTTGTGCATATGTCAACCATAACAACGTTGCTCATGATAAACGGACCATGGCTTCACTGTGAACTTTCCGATAACCACGGCCTCGGGCGAAATTTACTCAACGCTCCACGTGCCAAATGTGTAAGCTTGACTTTAACAGAAGCGGCAGCCTTTGGTGTGTATTTAAAGATGCTCACATGGGGATCCCTATATATACTCCCTCTGCATTCACAAACGCGGTTAGGGACCTCACGATTTCACACCGCCAAACACCTATGATTAATGTTCCTGCTTTCCTTCTTTTTCTTACCAACAATCAATCTGTGTCAAAATTTTGAAACAGAATCACTATGCCAGTCACAGTGTGAATTGATATATCTTTGGTTCATCTGATCACCAAAATTGCCTTCAATGATTCTACAATATTATAGCAACAATCACATAAAATAAGTCGCACATGCTTTGAAAGCCATGGCCAAAATCTGGCTCTCTCTTTGACAAACAAAGACCACAAGGGTATACCGCGATCATTTTACAACCGATTGGACCTCTCTTCACATTCTGCGTGTCAGAAACAATTTTCATCCATTAACGTGAAGGACTGCTCCTTTTATGCGCTGTAATTCTTGAATTCCCACAGGTGAAGCCCCGAGGTTATCAAAAGGATCTCTTCGTAAGTTCCTTGGCTTTTAGATCTGATTCTTTGAAAACTAAGCAAGTTATTAGCATCAATCAGAATATCGCATAGTGCATAAAAACGTCTACAACAGTCTATCATCCACCTTATTTCTTCTTTTTCAGGGGGGGGGGGGCAAGTGGTAGTTTTCGTGTTCATGATTCAAATGTTTTAATTTTCTGTGAACTGTATTTATTTAATGAAACACTATTCATTTCCAATATCGAAAGACTACACACGTGAAAGACCACTGTGTGTCTCAGTGAATTATGAATTGGTGAAAATACTATTTAATGTCCGTACCATAACCACCTCCGCCTTCCCCTTTGCCATTCGCTTTGCCAGATGTTTGTACTAAAAATGGAGGCGATATGAGACAAGACACACATATCTATACATATCTAAGTGAAATAAAAGCAGCTTTTGCCAGAGTACCACAGACAGCCAGGGCATAGCTTGTAATTAGGTCTTCATGACCCATTAAGTATCTCTCAAACACAAAGGAGTCAACAATTTTGGATTTGTAGGAATGCGCTAAGCCTTCAGCATTTAGCTTAGCTCCGGGAGAGTGGTCTGCCAAACTTTTAGGGCCTTGCATTTTGATGCATTTTACCAGTTATTCTCTATAGCTTTCATTTAAATCAAAGAAGAGAAACTGAATAACAACTTCAAATCCGTGCTTCGGAAGGCAATGGTGAAAGGTATTGTTGATGGTAAACTGGCATGTTGCGTCGCGTTTTAATTCCTATTTGAGGTATTCTCTCCGGTACAGAATCTAAACACAATCCACTTTATAGATTTATAACTGCAGAAATTACCATAAAAAAGAGAGAAAGAAAGAAAGAAAGAAAGAAAGAAAGAAAGAAAGAAAGAAAGAAAGAAAGAAATTACAAATCACGGTATCTCGTAAATTTATAATTCGAACTGAACGTTTGACCGCTTAATATATACCGTATCATAAAAATCCTTGTGGACCGCAATTTATCACTTAATTTGGGGTTTGGTCTTGTAACTAGAAGCAGACGGCATGGTAAATGGACAGTCAATATTTACGTGGTTCATTGAACAAAGCATTCCAAGTAAATGAAATGTTAATTTTTGTTTTATCTTTAAACGATGACATTCATATATTCCTTTTAGTTATTAAGACTCAGCTCAACTAGATTCACCCTTCCTCAAACTCATTCCCAAATCATATTCTAGATATAACAACCCTTGCGTGATACAGGTGTGGTATCTTGTTAATATTTTGGACGGTACGACATGTATCTAAGTTTCCTAATGTTCTCGCTTAAGAAGCTATGACCTTCCGTACCGTCTGTCCAGATAATCGCAATTTCGCACAAGAGCGGCGCACACCGTTTGGGTGGTCATACAGCTGACATTTTTTTTTTAGCTTGGCTCCTGGGAAGCTCTTTCGTTAAGAGTCCTGATTAAGCTTATCAGTACTGATGCGAGTATCTGTTTTAAGGAGGTCGAGACACCTCTTAAGTAAGGACCATGGTACAAAGAAAACTGGTAGAAGTGAAGGAAATAACTGTTACTGTTCATCAACCTTCCATAAGTCGGAATCCAACGTCTGGCAACAGGTGCAGTCAAAGACATCCAAATTAATTGACTGACAATCTGGATGTTGAGAAAGACGGGGTCTGCGCGGGGTATTGGTTTTCCAATAGAATTTTCTTCTCTTCATTGACAGGCTGTTCTCTTGTGATAAAAGCAATTTAAACTGTGTTTCAAAAAGAAATCAAATCGCATCAAACTGACGCACTGATACAGATTTTCTTCATGATAAGAACATGTCTATTTTCAGCCTGGGAGTTCTTGGACTGAGATCACAGCCCTTTCACTCAAAAGCAAGCAATTCACTAAGACGTTGACGAGATGCGCGCATTTCATATCATGTACCAAAAACACCGTGTATATGTATCCTTTGTCAAGCGAAAACATATCATCTTCCCTTTTCAATATTGATTGGAGAATTGGCGTTTAATTACAGGAATATTATCGTGTTTTCTGCTTTTTAGACCTATATTGATGTGGTGTCAAGTTCCTACCCAAGTGCACGCCTCTGCACGAATCATTCCAGGAATTGTAGTGTACGTTCCGTAGAGGTTTCTTGCACAAGAAGGACGCCATATTTGTTGACGTCATGTCTTGGACCGTCAACTCTAAGCTGGCAAGGAATATTAATTCGCAGCTTAATTGTGTGGCACACCAGACTTGTCTGTCTTGGTAATTACAGATAGCGTATCAATATTACCTCCCACAGGATCGACCATCGGTCGGAATATACCTCTTAATCCTATGTGCTGGCTGTTTTTTATAAGAATTAGTCCGAAGCGGGAAAATCTATAAGTTCACCTTTGCCTCAAATACTATATAGTTACATGATTGTTGGCCAGTATCTATAACTTGGTCATGTTCTGGGCGAATGCACCCATCAAAATGATGTATTACCAAAGAGCTGATAAATACGTTGCTGGATGGGATAGTTGGTCACATTACACGGGAGCTACAGTATTCATTTATGCATAAGACAAGAATTGTTCATATGGTGCCAGCCTACACGCGCAACAGACAAAATAACATATTCTGTTGTTTAAAGTAAGTGCTCAAAGTAATTGGACTAAACATGAAGTTTGCGAAGCTAAAAATATAGCAAATAATTTGAAATTATACCCATGAGAGTTATAATGTATGTACCTTGGACCGATGCAGTCGTCTCAGAACTTCGCAATGATACCGATGAAGAAAAAATTAGACTATCATTAATATTTTTTTCTATGGAAAAAGTGGCGTAATACCTGCAATTATAACACAAGATGAGAATTGATTAAGACTGAAGAATAAACTTATACACTTATACGGATGATTTGACTTCAAAAACGACATTAGTTTGTTAGATTAAATAGCATTACTGGAAAATTGATATGTCTATTATGATAAGTGTAAACATATGCCGATGTACTGTCAGATGAGGTAACATCTTCAGAGACACAAAGAAGCTAACACGATAATCTACTCAACAGATTCCACACACTGGTGAGACGTTGCGACTATTAGTGTCACTAATTTAAGTCTTCTGAAGCCATGCGATGTTACTGTTTACTTATCTAACATTAGGTCGGAGATTATAAACTCTAGTAATTCTTTAAAGGAGTTTTCTTTTAACTGCCGACAAACCTAGTTCAAAATTAGTGGGTTGGGCATTATCAGGTAAGCGATGGTCTTAAAGCAGCTGCATCATGACCTGCAAGTTAATGTAAAACGACCATACAGGGTATGACCATCACAGTGAATGCTTTAACTGAATCACTCAGTGAGGTTGGAGGAACCAGCTTTGCACACAATTTGCCCATAATCAGAAGTTTAACTTAAAGATCAACTGTTAAGAGATCATAAAATTCAGCTTCTCACAGAAGAAAGCTTACTAAAGCCACTGTCCTACTTTGGCAGCTGGGAATCACTGCCATATGCCTTCATTTTTGGTTACGATACAATCGGAAATATGTAAGTCTAAAGGTAGGAATAACCCTTCAAAGATTTCAAAATAGAAAAACTGAAACAGTCATATGTGCTTAAGTATTTCGATTTAATGTTTAGTTCTTTCACAGTGCTTATCAATACGGTATCATTGTGACTTTTTCATCCCTGTGCGCTAGGACTTTGACCTTTACCTTGACTGTGATTTGATATCGAGGTTATGGCATGATAATAAGTTCCATCGGATATCTTCTTGTATAGGAAGGCATACTTCGTAACTGATTTGACACACACATATATATATATATATATATATATATATATATATATATATATATATATATATATTTATATATATATATATATATATATATATATATATACATACACAGAAAAATCAGGTACCCAATTTATGTGGAGGTACGATAAGTTACTGACCATATGATGTGTAATTATGTGATGAATAGGCACATAAGCAGGATCTTGGTAATTGAACTTCAATAGTACTTTTAATTGCGATAATTTAAGTTTTTATATCACTCCAAACACATTCACCAAGCAGCTGTTCATCCAATAGACACAGAGAATGAAACATATTACTGATGCGAGGACAAAAGTAAATTGTATATACAAAGTACAGTTGTAGCATGGCAGTGCTACATTGGAAAGTCTTTGTTTGTTTGTTTGTTTTGTTTTGTTTTGTTTTTTTGTGAGGGGAGGGCATAATATGGGGATAGCCTTTTAGCTTTTATTGGAGTTTTCCCCTTGCATGTGAAATAATGCTACAACTGGCCTGTCCCATGTCCGGCGGTTTACAGTACCTGACACGTCGTGAAGCAACTGCAGTTGTAAGACTATGCATGAGTACTTGATGCCCTTTTTGTTAAGGATTTTATCATTTAATCCCGACTTTGAACACAGGATAATTTACTGAAATCAACAAACGAATAAACTAAAGGATGGCACCAACAAGAGTTAAGATACTGGAGAAACGCGCTGGCCTGGTCTGGTAAGAAGATAAATATCACATGGTTTATACTTCATCACGTACTATTATATATTATTTATTTGACTGGCTTCCCAGCTGCGAATCGTCCGTCAGTGCGTACTCAGTTAAAGCTACGTCATCGGTTTATCTGATTAAGTGACCACCCAATTAACAGACCAATGCACTTTATCCGTATAATGCTGATGGACGTGTTAACTGTTTCTGACACCACTGCACTCTCCGTAAAAACTACGTACTCTAACCCCCTACAAATTAAACACAGACGAACAAAAACACAAGACACCCACACACACAATTTCACAGCCAGCAGAGCGACCATTACTTTATTGCATTTTTTGCAGCCATATAACGTGACTGCATATTGTATTTTACCAGTTCGTGACAGTAAACTGTAAGAAAGTGCATCATTTTCTAGTTGGACAGTAACGTACCAACAAATGGTGGTGAAATTTGATCCACTGGCAAGAGGACGGCCATCAGATATCCGATAATGAGTCACTGACGAGAGAACTGCCATAATTTAGATGCCTTATAGTGAGTCACTGACAGGAGAACTGTCAGCAGGTGCCTGATAGTGAGTCACTGACAAGAGAACTGCCATCAGATGTCTGATAGTGAGTAACTGATAACGGAACTGCCATCAGATGCCTGATAGTCATTCATTTGTTTGGTTACCATCATAACACTAATAATAGATTTATTCATGGCAGTTTGAACTCAGTTATATGGCAGAAATTTCAAATATCACATTTGAATTTAATGCTATGAAGCATGCTTGATGGTTTCCTGCTAATGACCCGTTTGTAAAATCGTTTTGCCGTTGAAGTCTTTAATTTTCTTAATTCCAAATGGAACGTGATAATATTGGTTAATAATAGATTGAGACACAGTGACTTGACTGGCTATGGAGCAAAGAGAGATTGGACTGACTTATTATTATTATTATTATTATTATAATTATTATTATTATTATTATCATCATCATCATCATCATCATCCTCATCATCAGCATCATCATTATTATTATTATTTGTTTCGTTTTAACTTGTTTTTGATTGTTTGTGTTGTTTTTTTTAGTTTGTTTTTGTTATTATTGTTGTTGTTGTTGCTTTTGAGCACGACACGGAATATGTGTGACTCTTGCTCCTCTATGCATGATAAAAGTTGATTTGTGACACCTTTGTTTATAACTTCAAATGCAAGGCTCAACTTTTGGAAAGTCAGGTTTATTTAATTTCTCCTCTCTGAGTAGTTTAATGAGTATATGTGGAATCTTTTTCTCGGGATAAGCCGAAAATTGAATATTTGCTATTTTCCCGTATAATTCTGAATATACTAGTTCATGTAGGTTAATTTAATGTTGCCATTATGAGCATGAACTTGTGTTACATTATTGTTATGTGACCACGCAAAGGCCGGGCCTGGAACCAGCAACCTGCGGCACCAATCACCTAGCCGAAAATGGAAAACGCACATACCAACTTTAAGAAATCCCCATTCCTAAAAAGAATGGGTCAATAGAGGCCGGTATGCGTGAATGGCACGATGGGCACGGCCCAGTTCATTGAATTTATCCAGTACTAGTGTTGTGCTTGGAATTGTCCCAGATCGGGGACTGTACGTATGTGAGTCCACTAGCATCAAAGGTGCACCGAAAATATATCATTTATTGTGACCACGTATGTTATTTGATGTTATTTCACTTTCATACATTCTTTAAATTCAGATGGGTTGTCTTTACCAAATAGAAGATAAAGGAAAGCAGCCATCATCAGGAAAAGCGTGTCTGAAAATTTAGGAATGCGAGGCATGTCTGATGGTTTCCCGTTGATGATATATTCATGAGTTCATATGGCCTTTTTAGTTTTGGATTTTCAAAATTCTTGCATGGAATATGATAATAGTAATTTAGGTGTAGGCTTAGACATAGACAGTGACTGGATTGGCCATGGCGCGAAGAGAGATTGGATTCTGACAATTTTGGTTCAGAACCACACGGTCGAGGTGGTACCGTAGCTCCTGTTTGTATAAATGTCCATCAAAAAGTGTGACGATTTGTTATCCTATCGAGGATGAATATTCTAAATCTTGATAATCCGAATAATTTCAGATGTCTTCACTTTTCTAACACCAGCACATAAATTTTACTGTTGGTTTGGGGAAATTCAAATACCAAATGGTGCAGCATTGCAGATTGTGTCTCACCCCGAGTACTTCAAAGGTCAGCCGTCATGTCAGTACGATGTATATGCATAAGGATTTTTTTATTCCCATGTGTTTGCTTCTGCTAATTTATTTGATAAGGGCAGTCATTTCCGTTTCCTGGATAAGGATCTCTTCGCTACTCTGACGCAATTTAAAGGCATTGTTCAGTTAGATTCTGGTTACAATTTTCCTCATTCATTCAATGTTTGTCAGAGATATGGGGGATTAAATGTTGTATATAAAATACAAGATTCTTGTATGTTTTATAGGGACGTTGTTTGTGATTGCTACAAACTGACAGTTACATTATTAATTCAGAGGTAGCTGTTTTATGTGCGGGTGAATAATCAAACCATGGATCGTCGACGATACATGATTAAACTGTGGACCAATCAACACCAGACCCAGGTGATGCAGTAAATACAGTTTCTGTTGTTTTAGATGCATTACTTGACCTTTGGAATTATATTTTGTTTGAAGGTGACCGGTTGGAAAGATTTTGAGGCCCTAGTTACAAGAAGCTCCATAATGCAATCAGATGCTGCATACATTGAGGACCTGGTCCAGCACCTGGTACCAAAGGATATGAATTTGTATCTGAAAGTTTTTGCACTCAACCGAAAAACTGAGATTATTGAGACAAATATAGTCGCCTTCGAGATTCAACTCGTTCCATGCGGGTCTCTTTTTTCTACAAATTGGTCTATAGGTTCTTGATTAACTTTGTGCACTCATATTCTTCCTTAAGGGAGGTAGTCACTGTTTTGCACATTTACCTGGCGACGTATGGCTCTTCTGTCACAATGACAGCCGCAACATGCCTTGGTAAGTTATCCAATTAAGCAATTAAATTTCCCGTCGCTATGGTTGCATGGGTAATGAGTATCATGACGGTCTTTATCAAATTCATGGCAAAAGTTGAATTAGCTGGACCCGATACTCTTGAGTTATCGTTATGGCCAAAGCAAAGAAATTATTATCTATTTGTTTTTTCATTTCCGTATGTCAGTTTTGTGGTCAGATTTTATCGGATACTATTGTTTCGAAAAGTACCAAACTTGGCATGGTGATAGGCCTAGTAGTGAAGTTTAGCATATTATTTGGAACCGTCATGATATTAAAAAGTATGCAAATTAGTGGCATATTCGTGGAAATTATAAATCTCGCATGTCATCAAAACATTTCTGGATATAATTGCCATTCAACGCTTAATATGTGAGCCTATTGTTAAAGGTAAATCCTGTGGCAAGAAACAATGTTGAGAAGTTTAGTTTATGTTAAATTTGCTGAATTTTCTCTGACCACACATATCCCCCCCCCACCTGATAACTGTCTCTACAGCCAGGCTGTTGTGCAACCGGAGGTAACTGAACTGTGAGAGCATGGCCTCCATACCTATCAGTACAGAGTTAGTGGTGTCCAGTGGCAAGAACTGTGGGCTTACCCTCCAATCCCTAGGGAGCCTGGCTGTGTTGGTAGAGTAAACGTGTTTGCATTGTGTAATAATAAAGATAACATAGTCTGAAGCCTCCTTGGTGTGATTCCCCATCATAGTAAGCTAATGCTGACTGAGAGGTAACATTTTAAACTACAAATTGATAAGTTAGTGACATAGCAGCATCCAATGATACATGAACCAAGGTAAAGCATGTCTTTGTAAAAGGAGATTCAGATCAACTACCAGAAATAACTCAAACACAGATCCAAACTCACTTTAATGAGCAATTGTAATGTGGCAGGATTTTGGTCAGGGTCAGTGGGTACACCAGGGCGGGCAGAGCTCCCATAGTTGCTGTATTTCGGGACCCAGCTGTGACATTTGTTCATCAGTTGAAGAATTATGGCATTGTTTCATAACCTTTGTAGCCTTTGCCCACTTCCAACAAAGTCATCCATGTTCAGCCTGTGCAAAGTTTCTCCACACCTTTAGTAGGTTGTTGAACCTTGACAGTCAAACATGTACATGTACCATGACATAGAGTTTTGTTAGGTGCTAAGTGAAGTTTTTTTATCCTGTGCAAACATACAACTTAAGTTTGCTGACACATTCAGGCTGGTGACACTCAATAGTGAAACACGTAGATTTCTGCAAGAACAATGTGAAGTTGAATGTTACGTATGACAGTGGATAAGGTGAGCCTTATAGTTGATATTGGTAGAGATTGTCACGTAAATGTTTTTATTTTTTCTGTAAATATTAAAACTCAAATACGTGTTCTTATAAATACATGTATCTCCATGTATACACGTTTCACCTGTTGCAGTCATTTTATGCCCTAGATTTTAAAACATGGGAATCTGGTGTTGATGTAGTAAATTTTACTTCATGGTGTAAATGGGTTTAGCATCATATTCAAATATCATGTTAAAATTATGCAAATTTAGGGGCAATTAACATTTTAAAAGTTCCGTATCTTCCAACCTATTACAAATAGGCACAAAATTTAAAGTAATTTATGCAGGTTGGTGACACATGTCAATCTAATGAACAGTGAACAAAAATTGTAGCATTTACATTTATGCTAATTACCAGCCCTTGAAAACTGAATAGGTCCGAACTATTATAAATAGATGTGCCAATCCAACTTCAAATTTTCAGGTTTGTGACATAGTCACATCCAATGAATTATGAACCAAAGCTGTAGCATTTTGAGTTATTCGAATTAGGTGACAACCGAGATTGAATTCTTGAATACCTTTCAAACCATTACAGATAGAGGTATCATTCCAAAATTTTTAGGTTTGTGACATATATGCTTCCAATGAAACATGTACCAAAGCTGTGCCATTCTAATTTATGCAAATAAGGTGAATACACAAAATTGATACCTTGAATAACTTCAAGATTATTATGAATTGAGGTGTCATTCAAACTTTACTTGATAGCTTAATAAGATAGATGCATCCAATGAGCCATGAATTAAAGTTGAAGCAGTTTGATTTACGCAAATTCGCTAAATACACAGAATCTAAATCTCGAATAGCTTCAAAATTAGATAAGATTGAGTTGTGTTTCTAATTGCTATTTATAGATTTTTGACATAGCCGCATGAAAAGATATTGTTGCAGAAGTTAAATAAATACTGAATAGGCAATCTTCAAAAGTTTTCTCGGTACCCAGACTGATTTGCTGAAAAGCAAATAAAAATTTTCCTGCTTTTTAATTGTTTTTCTTTTAGTTTTGCAGGACGTTTAAATCTACGTGGAGCAGAGTAATAAGTTTGTCTCAAAGCAGTGTTGCGTGGTTCTCGAGACACCCGTTTTGCTAGTAGTTTAATATCATTATACAGGCCATAACACTGTTGGAGTCCCAAATAAACTTTGGTTGCAAGGGTTGTAATGCAAGTTTATTTACTTTTGACCACCGTACACTATAAGGTCAAGAACTTATTAACTGTGCTGCACGCCATTACAAGCTCAAATGACATAGGGCAATGATGAGAAAACCATATCAGATTTTGTGCTTCCATATATGGGATCAACGTAAATTAGGAATCGTAAGAGGTGATATAATCAATAGATGTTGGATTCTTAGCATTATGACTGTAGCACGTGGGCCTGCCTCTTAGGTCACCAAACTTTCTTCCGTTCAGAATACGTTGTCCCATGGAAATACACAGGTTTAACAGGCTGCTACTATGGTCATTAAGTTTTCTTTTGTCAGAGTTCCGCCTCGTCATTGCAACTTGACCTTGTTGTGTATCATCAGGAAGTGGTACATGGACAATATCTGATTTATCAAGTGAAACAAAATCACAATCTGTATTTGTTGATGCATTAAAATCACCAATGAATATACACAAATCATCCCCTTCTCTAAAATTTGTAATGTCTTTGAATAGCATATCGAACAGATCCTCTTCACTGGACTATATCGAGTTTATGAGAGGAATGTATACTGTCCCCATATAGATGTCATTCTCTTAAAAGAAGAATTGTTTTTTAAGCTTTATCCATACAATATGTGGGTTTTTAATTTCAAAACATTCAATACCTTCTATAATATATATAGACACCTACATGTATACCGCCTGAAAATTTAGCGACCCTTTTATGTTATACACACATGTTTAAGAGATACGCCTTGTTAGTTCCAATACTTTTTGTTACCCCATCGTCTGTTACTGTTGCAATCAGGGTGGTTAGGTCTGCGGGGTCTCAATTCAGGATCCCCCTCTTCGTTTACGTGTAAAGAGTCCTCGAAGAGATCATTTCTCCGCTTTTTAAATTCGGAATTTGGGTGTGTGCATGCTTCAAACGACAAATAAACTGGAACAAGGGACTCGACCATCAATGTGTTGTGAAGTTAATAACTCAGACCTGTTCGTTTTGGAAGGTATGCTGGGATTCCGACGATGGGTATGTAAGTTAATAATAAAAAATGGAAAGTGTAGCTTTTTTCAATATTTTTACATCTTCTCGATTTGTGATCCAAAACGAATCTTCTACAGTTTGTATTAAAACACAAAGGTGTGTAATACCCACTGGATCAATATTCAATTACATAGATCATGATTAGATGTATGTACATATTATTCCCTGGAATCCCTCTTGGACATACTTCACTGTACTGTTTGTCTCACTGAAACGGCGATCCGGGGCATTGTAAAATATATCAGGGATGTACCATCGGAGCGTTTTAGCAAATTTTCGCTACAAAACTCTTCAAACTTGCTACAGAGTTTCTAAAAAATGATCTAATGAAGTGCAAAAAATGCTACAAGTGAAGACAAATATGCTATATAAATTTTCAGCTGGACAGCACTGTATATCACTAGCTGAATCACCTTACAATAACTGAGACAGCTTTTTAGCGCAACGTATACGTGCAATAAATGTTAAATATCAGTATAGTACTTAGCATAGAATTCTGGATGCATTAAAACATGGTAGACATCGTCAAACTCTTGGCAAGACCTAAAAATTTGTTGTATGGGTTGACCACTAGTTTAGCGTGTCTGTTGCAAACCAAACTGTTTCAAAGGACTGCGTCAACAACATTTGTCAGCGCTCCCTGGGCTCAGAGCCCCAAAGCGTCCAACAATAAAATGGTGACTAATCGCTCATATCATTTTGATGAAAAGAGACACAGACGACATTTATGAAGGGCACCACTTACAGTTCTCTTTAAAGAAAAATGTTACATGCGGATACATCGGCTTTACGACTCTCACGGTTAAAGACCAAATACAGCTAGGTGAACGTTCGAACTTCCAATTATGTTTATTCGATGACAGTCTTAACATATTAACATACAGGATTACCTTGTTCAGCACAAATTACTGTTCAGAACGCTCTTCGATTCTCCAGTTCTGCCAACTGTGTGCTGTACATGGTGTATACGCCATTGTCCTCGTAATTATGCAATCGCAAGAGATATTTGCCTTCTTGAGGTCCAATCTGCTTGCTAAACAGTCTAATTCTCACATAGGGAGCCTTTTCTGTTTCAGAGGGAAATGTTGAACACCTTGCTTCAGAAATCGTTTCCCCTAAAAAGAGCAGACTCATATTTCCTCCCAGAGCAGCAGGCTTAGTCATTAACAATGTAATGCAAACAATATACTAAAAGATCAGCAACATAAAATGTGGTATATGTGTGCGTTTTCTTCGCACAAATGTGGACATTTTCTACTCTAAAGATTGAAGTAGTGTGTGCCATATCATAGTACTTTTAAGATGACTCCTAAGAATTTGTGCAGGATAACTTGACATATTTTGGTATCAGTGTCATGCAAACAACATATAAAACCACACATGCGAACAGGTTAAACCAGCATTAAGCCCTGATCCATGCAGTTTTTGATTAGATCCCCTCTACTATTAGCAACCTTTGTACCAATTTATCATATATATTAAATGCGACTCTGATACAATTTGTATCTTTATAAAGCTCAGAGTTACACGTGCATGTCCTTTTACATGCGATACAGCTGCTGGAATTGGCAAATGCAAGAGCATGGAATGACTTAAGACGAATGCTGAATAGAATTTACGACCAAAACGGACTACGGACGAGCGCATATGTAAGTGCCAGTTAAAACATACGGTGCTGAAAGCTTACTTCAGAAGGTAACTCCTGTGGAGACAACGGCAAGCGATCAAGGTGTTGACCGCTGCTTATCGCAGGTAATGGTCGTGCATAAGATTACAGGAATACCACGTATATCATATTTTGAAGCTTGGGGTCGAAAGAGTTCTTACGCTCTCACCACGGAAAACATATCGTATGTGGATCTGGTAGGTTCATCCGGCCTATTACGTAAATGTGCTAAGCTCGACTGTGATTCCTTTATATTATACAATCGTTCTAACGTCTATCAACCAATCCACTTTCAGTTTATCATGAATCACACACAATTTTTTTTTATTTAAATTATAATAATCACGTTAAAGATACGTGGAACACGTAAGTTCATAAATATTTAGACAGAAATATGTTCAAAAACATAAATGAGGTGGCCGATTTTACAGGACAAAAGATTCTTGAGGGTCAACTATATCCTCCCTCTCTTTTTCTCTCTCTCTCTCTCCTTTCATCCTTTACTGTCCCTCAGTATATATCTCTATTGAGTTTCTCAGAC